>QANX01005018.1:405-62729 GCA_003254975.1 Ochetophila trinervis
AAAAAAAAAAAATATCATCTTATTGCTGACATTTCATGTTGTATTTGTATCTAATATTTAAAAGAATATTTTTTTTATAAGTAATTTAAATTATTATTTTTTGATATTTTAAAAAATTCATAATATTTTAAAGTTCTATAAATAAATAATGTATATTCAAAAAATTTCATAAATCTTTTTATGAATATTTCAAAAAAATTCATGGATACTTTAATGAAAATTTTTAAAAAATTAACCAAATTGTGTATAAAAAATTGGAGAAATATTGAAAAATTTGACAAAACTAATGAAAGTTACACTCTTTTTTTTGGGACTAAATATTTAATCCACAGTGAAAAAAACCAAAATTTTCTTATAATTTATAGAAAAATTAATTTTTTCATCACTGCTATCAAGTTATAGAAAGAAATTTATGAAAAATTAGTATGGTTCAATTCAATATATTTTAAATTTTTATTAAATATATTGATTTTTTTAATTTAAAATAAATAAACATTATCATTTAAAATTGTTAAATTACATAGTGCATCAAACTTATTGTGTAATTCATATAATCTAATGATTTTAAATAATTAAGATTATTTATTTATCTAAACTAGATTGTATGTAAAATATATATTAGTCACAGCTCAAGAGGGAAATTATAAATAATAAAGAAAATCAATTGCAAGGGAACCTCTTTTTAATTATTAATTATATGAAGAATATTACAATAATACTAAGTAATCCAATGTTCCAACACAATTCAATACACAACTTCCTAGTCATCTACATTTTCTTTGCTAAAAAGACAAAACAGAAAAAGACACAGAATTTCCTTGTCTGCCACATTTACCAAGCTTATTTTGGTCACACTTTTTAGATGAATTTCGTTGATGTTCAGTAAATAAAATAACAATAAAATTATTATTTGGATGGAAAATGTATAAAAATATATGATATAAGATTGGGTCAAAGAATCAGTTACATGACAAATGGATAATTGTGGTTGATCGAAAATCCATATTGTAATTATGTTACAATTTCTCTAGAACAAGCTTTGGATAATTTATGAGCCACGTTGTTTTGGTTTCCTCAAGACATATTTCCAAATTAAGCTCCAATCATTCAACATTCATAATCATAGTATTTTGCCGACACTATTTTTCACATTATATCATTGCAATTCGCACTTATGTTTTTGTAACTTAGCGTATTAAACTATAATATAAATTATAATTAAAATATATAGAATCAAATTTGTATGAGATCGATATATTTTACTATCATAATCTACTATAGTAATTCTTAGATTATATTAAAAAATAAAATTTAAAATTATAATAGTGATCAATGTTATATATGTATATATATATCATTGCTATTGCATATTATTATTATTTTTATTATTTATTTTTTATTTTTTATTTTTTGACATTGTAAGTGAAAATATTCAAACTTTAGAGGATTTGTCACTCCGTTGTCCCGAGAACGTAATTGCATTTGTGTGAATTGTTTATTAAGAAATAAACTTTTTTGTTATTGTTTTGCTTTTTATTAATTATTGTAATAAGAACACTACAAAATAAAAAAAGTATCTTAATGGTTTTGTAATACTTTTGAGTTGGTCATCTAATGTGGCAAAAAAATATAAACACTGCTTTAAAAGACTTTTTGTTTTGGTAATCCACTGCTTTAAAAAGACTTGTTAAGCAGTTTGAGGTAGCAAAATATTAAAAACAATCTCTGCTAAGAATGAAAACAATATTTATTAGTAATATAATATATTTTTTAAAAAGAATAAAGTAAATATGTATATCATTTTTAAATAGAACCATTGAAAGACATTTATGCTGTATAGAACGTAGTCTATGAAGCCATCGAAGATGTTCTAATTTATTTATTTATTTATTTTTTTGGAGAATAACAAACTCATTTAGGTTAAATTTACTGGGTCATTAGCCTATTTTTTACTTTAAAATTAGATTTATTCGAAAAATATTTAAAACACACCTAATCTTCCAAAGTTTTCGCATCACTCTAAGATCAAATTGATTTCTCGTAGGCCCTAAATTTCCATTCCCTACAAGCCTTTGCGTTTTATAAAAACCCAAGCCCAGCATCTAAACACAGCAGTACTAGCATCAAAAGGTCCCCATAGGCCCATCTCATGATTTTTTATTTTTTATTTATTTTTATTTTTATTATTATTATTTTTTTATAATCAAATTACAATATTTCAACTTTAAAAGAGGAAGAGTTTATGAATTTATAATGGAATATTTTTAGATTTGTATTTTTGTAAAAATATTAATTTTTTGATAATTTCATATATATATATATATTTAATTATATTAATTTGTTGACTATTTCATAGATATATTTAATTAAGGTAAATTTCTTTGCAAACTTTTTGTTTAAATTTTTACATAAATATATTTCTATCTTAAAAAAGTTTTATTATAACTCTTTTATTTTTGTCCTTTTGAAATAGTTTAGTTGACAATGATTGATATTAGCTTCTTTTTTTGGTAAATAATTGATATTAGCTTCTTAGTTTCAAGACTTGGTGCTAAAATTCTCTCTTCTTAATTTTAAAAAAAATAAAAATAAAAATTTTACATTTTATTTTTGTTTTACTAAAATCCTTCACTTTTGATTTTTATTTCATTTTAGCCATTTAGTAGTTAAACTATTAATAAGATTAAAATTATTTAAAAAAAGAAAAAAAAAACATTTTCTCTTATTTTTATTCAAAAAAACATTTCTCCCATTTATTATTTTATTTTTATAATTATTTTATAATTATAAAAGAAGAAAAAAAGAAAGAAAAGATGCATGTAAAAGTTGCAAATGTTGCAGTAGATGGGGGCATCGAAATCACAAATTAAAAGTTAATTAAAAAAAAATAAAAAGAGGGAAAAAGGGTTTTGGTAAACCCTATTTCTTGTATCATCCTCGAACAATAAAAAGGGCAAACCTCTTTTTCTACACTGTAATGAGCTTCGACGCTCACGTCGTAGTCTTCGCTGTGATTCCGAACCCTAAAATTTATGCCCTGATCTTTCGCGTCACGTTCGCATTTTTGCACTGAAAATAATATTTTACTTTTTGAGCAATTGAACGAAAACCCAGTTCTGATAGCCGATTCTGAGCCGCATAAAATCGTAGTTTCATTGAAAAAGTCGGCGACTTTTGGGTTCAGACGCCATGGCCGAAGAAACCCATTTGTCAGAACCAGCTAAAGGTCCAAACAAGAGGAGGGTAGGGCATAAGAAAGGCTCTAAGGGTAAGACAAAACAAAAGAAGATGGAAGCTGGGAACTTTAAACCCAAGAAGGTTGACAAGAAAATGAAGAAACTGTTTCGCAAGCGGTCTAGAGAGTACAATTCAGATGATGAAAATGAGGATGAAGATGAACACCATTCCAAAAACGAGGATGATGAGGTAATGGGTGGGTATTCTTCTGAAGAAGCAGGGGAAGATGGAGATCAGGATAGGCAGGGTTTCAATGCGGATTATAGGGATTCTGAGGATGAGGAAGACGATACAGTTCAGCCTGGAATCATGAAATTTAATGAGGGTTGCAGAGCTTTTAGGTTGGCCTTCAAGAGTATTACTAAGAAGGGTGCTCAGGATGATGCTTTGGTAAGCTTGCTGTTACATGATGCTGTGTGAATTTGTTCTTAGTTTAAATTTGAGACAATGGGATTGTATAAAGTTTAAGAGATTTGCAGGGACCGGTTTTATCAGCGCATAAGAAGCTTGTTGCAGAAAAGCTTGCTGAAGAAGAGGCTGAACGTAAGGCTAAAAAGGAAAAACACTTGGAAAAACACTTGGTATGTCAAAATTGTATATTTTCTTTTCAATTTGGAAATTTATATATTTTTGGTCGGCAATATTTATTGGCGGAAAAGGGTGCATGTGAAATTTATATAAGTATCTATTATGCTTTTTAATGTAATAGGTCGCAGAAAAGGGGCATGTGAAACCCCTGAAATATTTGGATTCCCGTGAAAAGTTTCTTATAGGAGTTGCTACAAAAGGAGGTAATGGATTCTGAATTTCTTTTTCCATATATTTGTGATAAGAGAGTATGTTTTTTAAGACTAAACACGTTGTTGCTTTTTACTAACCTGGCTTCCATTTACCTTTGCATTGGTGGTCTTACAGTTGTCAAATTGTTCAATGCTGTAAGTTGTTTACTGGAGATTTAATCATATTTGATTCCTTAATTTATAGTTACTATTTTTTGGTTTGATTACATGTATTTTCTTCACATTTTAACAAACTTCTGTTGTTTGCATCTTATATCAGGTCAACAAGGCACAAAATGCTCAAAAAGGATTGGACCCTTTAAGAACTAAAGATGCAAAAGGTATGCTAATAAATTGCTGCAGTTATATATTGAGAGCCCCTTATTCTTTCATCACATACATAGTTGGGTGTCACATATCAATTTGGGCATATTTATATTGGTTTAAATTTTTTTTGGAGAAAAAGAGATTTGTTTGTTGTCTTAACACGACTAGTTGTATGTATCCCCCTAGTGATAGCAACTTAGGGCCATAAAAAGATTTTGAGAAACTTATTTTGGTAGTTTCTCTACCATTATTGTATTTCATCTAGTGTTTTATCATAATCTCGATACTACACGTAAACAAGTTGCCTTAAATGGTGGTTTATTTCTGTGCTTGTAAATTTGAGTAAATATATATCTTCCTTGTAGTCATTTCTCAATGGAGCATTCTATATGTTAATGATGATTTTATGCTTTCTAAAATTAACTTGTAAGCAAGCTAATCTTGATTTTTATATATTAATGATTTTTTTTTTCAATTATTCTTTTGAAACTAACCTGTAAACTAGTTAATCATGACAAATTGTTTACATAATAATCTTTTTCTAATTGCCATTGATTTTACCCCTGGTTGTAGTACAAGCTTGATCAGTCCGATTTTCTTTTTATGGCAGGGCGTAATTTGAAACTTGGTCATGTGCTCCTATGTTTAATCATGTCTTTTCTTTATTTATATGTTTGGGCCTTTATGTTTAACCTTGTCAGTGTTGTCTGATTGTTAACCAGTGATAAAGAAGCGGAGGAAAGAAGCCTTCTTTTCAGAATTAAGCAAGAAGCCAGCACTGGCAGATGGTACTGCTGTGAATGTAGGTTACATGTCATTCTGTATTTAACTTCTAACATTTTTACCATATATCCTAGTTTTTGTTATTTTATCGACAGGGGAGTGGGAAGACCTATCGGTTCTTATTTTTTAAGATGCAAACATTAGGGGTCATTCCAGGATCATCTGGAAGAAAATATCTGTTACACTAATAATCTTTTACCTCACAATTGTCCATATAATTATGCTGATGGTACATAACGAGGAGAAAATGCAGCTTATTAATGTATTTCTTATTGGTGTTCTATGGTTTTCACATTTGTGCATGACTTGTATGTTCTGTTACATTCAGGGTCAGACATCTTCAAGCCATGTGGATGGTGAAGGGCCTGCATGGGCTCCATTATGCGATAACTACATGCTAACAAGTTCTAAATTGAAGGACTGGGATAAGAAGCCAGTAAGTTACCCTTTTTTTCTTTATTTTTTTGGGGGGGTTATTCTGGTCATACACAGCGCATGAACTTCTAAGTATCTTGTTTTTCAAGTAACATTTTGTTTGTAAAATGTGTACAGGATACAATTGTAGCAGATGAACTAGGAAAAGTGTCGGAAGATAGTTGCTCTGAGGATGAATAGTATATGGATTCTGACAAGGACCACCTATACTCTTTGGAAGTTTTTAGGTGGTCTTTTTTTTATGTTGCTTTGTCACTACTGCATAGAAAATTTACTTTTTCTTACATTTTAAGGCTTTGTAATGTTTAATTTCCATTATTATTACTACTGTCAAAATTGAATTCTTTAAGCTATAAATGGTTACAACAATATGATCTATTTTCATTTACCATCAATTTCTTGTCATTTTTTTACACTTGTGCAAAGTTCTTTAAGCTGTGACAGATTTCTCAGTTTAGAACCGAAATAATCAGCTATAAGCTTATAATTGGATAAGATACCCCATTATGATATAAACAAATCAACCCACAAAATCGTAGCAACTATTGGGGAAGTGTCAGGACTCAAAAGTGTTCATTATTTTTAAATTTTCTGGATTAGCATAATCATTTAACAGTTATTTCTTAAAAATATGCTTTTCTTCTAGGAAGTGATTTCTAAAAAGTCACATACTAGATGCTTTTTGCAAAATCTGTAAATAAGCGATCTTATATTATAACAAGCACTAGAGAAAACGTTTTTATCTAGTTAATAGCCATTTTAAAATCACTATTTAGTTAAGATAGTGGATCTTAATTTTGATTACCTCTATTCGTTTTGGTGATTTAGTTTTCACCCCAAATACATTTCATATAAGTTGAATATTAATAGAGAATTCATGTCATATTAACTTTGGAAGCCTTTTTTTTCCTTCTAAAATAGTTAAACAAGAGAAGTCCAAGCCAATTTATGTTTTATGAGGATAAGNAGCCTTTTTTTTCCTTCTAAAAATAGTTAAACAAGAGAAGTCCAAGCCAATTTATGTTTTATGAGGATAAGGAAGAATAGATATGCTCACGAATTTTCCAGGACAAATTGCAGTTTTGACTTTGCATCTCAGGACAATTCTTTATGAATGCGACTTAGCGAATGCTTCAATACGTTCACTTCCTGTCCAAGTATAGAAAAAGAAAAGAAAAAGAAACGGTAGATTTTTTTCTTTTCTTTTTCTCTTTCCAAAGGAAAAGAGGAAACAAAAGTTTTCTAAACACTAACCATCAAGGTATACAAGTTGCTCATTTACCAAAAAAAAAAAGGTATACGAATTGCTCATCCATCAATCACACGATCAAATATCATAATAGTCCAATTTTTAGAAAAGGGTAAAACACTGAGAGCATATCCAACTACTTTTTTACAACTTTGACTTGTAACAAAACCTACTTTAAATTATCAAAACCGCCAAGTCCCACCATTCAGTCGATTATCTTTTACAGTTTCTCCAGCATGAAGGCATGAATTTCATTCCCATGGAAACAAAATCCAAAGCAAAATTGAAAGACAAAAATCCAAGTGTTGCTATGAAGAATTAGTACAAACTATCGTCTTCAAAATGCTTATGTTATCATCCTGTGCTATACATGTCCATAAGAAAGAATTTACAACTGCATGTTTATTGTCTGCCCCTGAAGCTGAGTCAATGGTAGCCGCTCAACTGCATACAGTTAGATCCTCTACTATACAGGCTTTTGAGTGAAACCAAAAAGGATAACATTACAACTGCAAGCTTAGCTGACCAAGGCAAACTACGAGTTCAGCAACCCATGGTGTGCCGGCGCAGCTGGTAATATACATGAGACCGAAGTAGAACGAATAACAAGAAGTTGAGATAGTGAAAACTGTGCTTAATTATGGTCAGAGTAGGACCAATTTGAATTCTTCTTCTCATAGTATGACTGAGGCAATGGAGATGAAGTATTGAACTTGCCCAGAGAAATGGGAAGGAAACAAAAAGTCATTAGCTTAAAGGCATAGGGCAATCCGTGCAGTCTGGTCGACTAGTGTCATGACCCGCTGATCCTTAATGGAAATGTAGAATCAGAATTCTGCTCCTAAACTTTATTAGTGAAGCATCAGAACCCACTTTCTAAATCCACCTTTTTTCCAGATGGAAAATCAAGACCCCTGCTGATACAATCAGGCAGCTTGTTATTGCACAAGGAACAAATGTATCAATTCATCCATTGTTTAGGTAATAATAACCGAAGCTTTCCAATCAAACATCGAAGTGTTTCCTTTCATAATGCATGGTTAAAAATTGTACTCAGAAGCTTCTGGTTTGGTTCAATGGATCATAATCATAATCATCACCAGCTTTGACAAAGCGGCCCTTCACTCGCTTTCTGACATCAGCCCTTGCTTTACGAGAAGCATATCTCACTCTTTTCTCAAACCTATTAAGACATTCAACAGTAAGAAAACAAAATGCTTGAAATGTGGAATTTAAAGCAACCAAAATGTTTCCAAAATTAGACTAGACTTTGATACAAATGAAACCACATCTACAAGCATAAAGAGATTTCATATGCAAAATTGTGTTTTGGCTACAATAAATAAGCGTCATTAGAATGGCATAAGCAGTAATTGTTCCCCAAGCACATCATATTCAGATAACAAGTATGAAATTTTATTTCCTTCTATTACTTCAAGGTAGAAGGGAGACAAAAATAAAAAATAAAATGAAATGGAGACAGATTGAAAATGAAGGCATACATAAAAACCATATGCATGTCAAAGCACATTCACACTAAATAAACAAATAAATAAATAAGAAGAAGAATAATCCACATGCATGATTAAGTGGGCAGATATTTGCACAAGAAAAAAATTCAGATGACAAGCTGTAACACGGAGAGGTCAAGGAACTAAAAGCAGAAGGCTTCAACTTATAATTATGAGTCAGCGGATTATTATACATACTTGCGTGTCTTCTTCTTTTCCTTGTAGCGCATAACTGCATCACTACGATTAGCTGACTGGAAGGAATTCTCTTGGCAAGGAGGACACCATGGAGGCTCTCCCATGAGAAGCATTGATGAAGCTCCACAATCCTGATAATCACCCGCACTACTCTCCCCAGTGAGGCCAGAAAATGAAAGGTTTGAATGCGCTTGCTTTGCGTTGAAACAAAGAATTGAATCTGTTTTAGCACTCATCACGGAATCAGCAGATGCTGCATTGCTGCATGCTGGTTGTATTGCTTTTGCTAGTCCAACTGAAGATCCCTAGAGACATTACAATTACACATAAGTAAATTTGGCCATCTTGAATTCAGAAACATTGACCAGCCACAATGATCGGAATGTTTTCCAGCACGGATATCACCGCATTCGCATCTTTAGAAGGATTTTTGGATATAATGATACACTTAAAATATGTAAATATACACTTCTCCCTCTAATAGAAAATTCAAAGAATTGGCACCAAACTCAACAGTATAACAGAACATAGCCCTTGTATAGTGCCCTTTTGCATGCAAAGCAGTTTAGGAGTGAAAGGGGTCAATGCACCTTGATAACTTAACAAGATTGCCATCATAGTACAAACTATCATTTGACTCCATTTCAACATGCACTGGACATATTTTAAAGAACGAAAATAAAATATGATAGACAGGATATCATATATGAAGAGCACAAGAACGTCAAGGATTCCAAGAATTTGGTCAATTTCAATCACAATTTTCTAAGATTGAATCTGTCTCAGAGAGCAGTATGGAATACCATTCGACAATAAGTTAAACCTCGGTATATTAAAGAACCGTGAAGTATGCATTAAAAATGACATTGCATTAAAAGTATGTTAAATTAATGCATAAGGTAATTAAATATGACATATACTGGTTTTCTTCCAACTTTATGAGGGAAAAAAAATAAAAAAAGAAGCCACATCAATAGCTAGTAATCAAATGCAACACTGAGCAATAACATAAAAATAAACCAAGAGGTTATTACTGATGAGGAAAATAAGGGTAGGCATAAACACAAGATATGATGAGGTGCAATACCTCAGCAGCAACTGTGCCCTGACAACTGGAATCAGCTCCAGACATATCCTTTGTCCGAAACAAGCTATCGATTCCTCCATTCTCAAAAAGCTCTTCTGAAGTATTTAGAGCTACACCAAATAGCTCTTCATAGTTCTCAAGACTCAGGTCCATTTCATCCATATTGAAATCCTCATACAGATCATCATCTTCACAAAGTCCAGAACCTTTGGTTTCAGGACAGCATAACTGCACATCAAGAATATGAAATTTGTAATTACTGAAGGAGTAACAGTGAGATATCTTTTCATAAATTTAACACATGAAGCTTTGGGGTAAAAGAATTTGCTGCCAAACCCAATAAGTTGGGAGAACAGATGTGCTAAGCTAAGAACTGATCAATAAAGTAACAATATAATTATTGGGTAAAAATGACATGTATGCAACGGTTAATCTTGAACCACAAAGGAGAATAACAAATTTGCACTATGACAATTAGTCAAGATGATAAGCTCAGACATTAAATTAAGAGGTTGTTCACAATTACAAAAACAAGGCTCAAAGATCAGTTTTTAGTCAAGAAAAAAAAAGGCCAATTAATGCCCCAGACACAAATAAGACAGCTGGAGCAACATATTGATTGCAAAATAGAGTAATATTCTGCAAGTCAAGGAGGAAGACAACTGGGAAACTACCTCTTTCCTCAGTAGAAAATGGGATTACTTCTCCAGGTTCTGGTGCTTCTGAGGACTGGAGATGGGTTACACTGGTTTATAGTCCTTTGAGAATCATTGTCAACCTAGACTCTTCATCCAACATATAGTTGGATAGTTATAATAAAATGGCTCATAAATTAAAGTAACGATAAAGCATAAAGATTTACTTGTGACATTTACTTTGCATGAGTTAAAGCTAACAGAAAACTGTGCTAGGCCCCCAATCCCCTTTACACAGATGGAATGAAGCAAAGGAATAACCATGGATAGGGAATAAATACAAGCCATGAACGACGAATAAAGGGAAAAAGACATGCATCTGACACAAATCTAGTTCCCTGGTAAGTACGAGACAAGAATAGTCAATAAAGGCTAGGACTTGGGAAAAACGAAAGAATCTTTACCTACTTACTTGCCATATAGAGGACACTGGTGGATAAATTCCATAACCAATGAGATTAGAAAAAGACAGGAAATAGATTGCAAGTAAAATACAAGATGGGAAAATGGTTTACTCCATACAACATTCATGAAAATTATACCAACACAAAAAAGAAAAAGAAAATTACTAGGACAAAATAAGGTTTGTCTCTATAAACTAGGTTTTAAACGATCAAAAACACAGGTATGAAATATGAAATAGTCAAATAGCATATCAGGAATGGTTAAAAAAATAATAATTATTTCTCTGTTATATTTACGTACGTATTTCTCAATATTCAGAAAGGCGCTTTGAAGCATTAAACAATCAAACAACAAAAACCGACTTCCCATGTACAGAAACTAACATGCTAAGCACCTTAAGATTATAAGAAAATGATAATATTCATATATACCTTTGGCAAAGTTACACTTGCAGATCCAACAGGTTGGTCTAAAACTTGAGCTGCAGAATTATGCCCAGGCAATGAAGACGAGCAGGCCCAAAGAATAGGCTTATTATCTACGCTAGACACATCATTCAGTCTAGCTGAACTGGATGCATGTTCTGACGAGTCCAAAGCATGTTCTGTGCTATTTTCAGTGATGCTCATTAAACCCATCTCCTGCTCACAGGCAGATTCTCCTACAGAAGGGAAATCTAAAACAAAGGACCAGATAGAAGAAAGTTCTGAAGCTGATGGGCAGCCTGAGTAACAATTTATTGTTTGCCTCTTATGTGATGAAGCTGAGGCAGAGTTTCCATGGCCCATCCAATCACAATTCTGACAAAGTGAAACACTCTCTTCTGAACATCTTACTAATGCTGGTTGAGAATTACATCTTTCACACAAAAGTGTTCTAGAGTGACGCCTAGACAAGGCATTAGCAGAGTGGACATTACGGTCACATGATAAGCATAAGCATGCAGCATCAGAACGGCAATATACCATGGACCTTTGATCCCCACAGAAATCACATATATAACCCATTTTTCAAATTAATAACTCTCTCCTGAACCAACCAAAAGTTGTTCAATTTCCAAACCTCTAGCCAAAACTGTGTAGCAGCCTAACCAAAACTAGCTTCTTAGATGGATCAGAAATTCGGCTGAGCGTACCTTACAACCTTCAAAACAATGTCGTGGAAGAAACAAATTAGCTATGCTGATGGAAAACTAACAAGATAGATTACTTAGCGTATAACAAAATATAAGAAAAGTTGACTAACAACAAGATTGGAATGTCATCTCCAGCAAAAATTAAAAAAATGGATATTTCTGCTAAATTTCAAAAAATGACAAAAAAGATTAAAAAAAAGGATAAAACTTGAACAGCTTAATTTCGTTGTGTAACAACAAACCCAACAAAAAACACAACTTTAAAATGTTTTGAGCTTGAAGAATTCAAATGACATCACTATATTTCTCCTCGGCACCAAAAGAGGGTTAAAGGAATCCTTTTCAACAGTAATTAACAATATTAATAAAAATTCAAAAAAATTCAAAAAGTTCAGATTTTTCATAGAAATACAGAAGAAATCAAACCAGCTGGTCAAAAAATAAAAATAAAAATAAATCAGAAAACAAATCATCCCCAGTAAAAATAAAAAATAAAAAGGGTAGGTTTAATAATCATGTAATTATCTTTATGAAATGGAAAAAAAAAAAAAAAAAACCTTAATCCCAACTCAATTTTGGTCTATGCTTAGGAGTTCAGAAACTGGAAATTTCTGCTAAATTTCAAAGAATGACAAAAAAGATTAAAAAAAAAAAGGAGGATAAAACTTGACCAGCTTAATTTTGTTTGTGTCACAACAAACCCAATGAAAACCACAAGTTTCACTATATTTCTACTCGGCACCAAAAGAGGGTTAGAGGAATCATTTTCAACAATAATTTACAATATTAATAAAAATTCTATAAAAAAAAATTATATTGTTCATAGACATATAGAACAGATCAAACCAGCTGGTTAAAAAAAATGAGAAAACAAATAAAATAAACTATTCATCAGTTGTCACCAGTTTTGAAGATCACACACAGGAAGAAAAATTTCAAAATTTGAAGAAATTAAAAAAAGAAAAAAATTACAAATATTAGCCTTATAATTCTAACAAAAATTAAAGAGATGAAAAAAAAAAAAAAAAAGGTGATCCATAGACAACTTTTTCCTCACATCTGAACCATACTTACCAACAGCATCACCCAAAAGCTTTAAATTAGAAAGAAAGTCTAAAAAGAAAATAGAAAAATGCTGACAGAAAAAAAACAGAACAACATAAAAAAAATAAAAAAATTACCGTGAAGACAAGGAGGAAAACAAGATCGGTTAACAAGATCTGAAATTTGATACTGATTAATTAAAAATTGATAGAAGAGATAAAGAGAGAGAAAACAAAATTAGAACAAAAAGGCAAAGAAACCCTAGAAGCTGGAGCTTTCCAGAATCTCTTTCTCTGTGTCGAGATGAAAAGATGGAGAGATAGATATCATATGGGGTGGGGGGTGTGAGAGGTGGGTGTGAGAAGCATAACCATAATGTTTGTGCAGAAAATAATATATAAAATAAAAAATAATAATAAAAAAATTGACATTAGCCAAGTTGATAAAAAGTGCATTACATTTGTGGGACCCAACTGGTCACTTTCCTACTGATAAGAAAAAGATAGCCTTGGTCCCTTCTCTTATTAAATATTAATTAATTTTGTAAGCTACTTTTCTCTTTTTTGCCCTTTTTGTTTTTTTATAAATATATTTTTTATTCTTTTTACTAAAATATTCAACTTTTAAATACCAAAAAAGTACTTCATAATCCACGTTAGCTAATGCCGACTTATTTGCTTTGCCCTTTAGTTCCATAATCTATTCATTTTCTTTTATTATTATTATATTATTATTTGTTTTTTATGCTTAAGCAAGTCATGAGTCATCCATTCATAATGGATACATTTTTTTATTTTTATTTTTATTTTTATTTTTTACTTTTCTTTTATAGTACTAAGCTTAACATTCCAAAATCCAAACCTTAAAGCTCTAGAAACCATCTTTTGAGTGTGGACGAGGCAATTAGGAACCCAATAAGACCCCAAAAGTGCCTATTAATTAAATTCTTTTAGGGCGGGTCTTGTCATGTCGTTTAGATTGTGGATGTGAAGTAAATTAAATGGATTTATGGAAAGAAAATAAAAAATAAAAAAGCAAGAATTTGTAGACTATTTTTATGTTCTAAACTATTGAACTCCGCCTTCAGCTACCACTCGATCGTATTGATGTACGGATTTATATCACTACAATTTTATATTTATGTAATATTGTATTGTATTTATATTCAAATTTGATTATTCAAATATAATTTTAAAATTTTTTTATGTTAAATATATATAAATTTAAATTTTTAAAAATTCATACAAATCTGTAGCATGTGAAGGAGCTAGATTTTGTATTTGTATTTATATTGTGTGAAAATTTGTTCATTGAAATTCAATTCGTTAAGTTTTTCTTACTGAAATATATAAATTTAAACATTTAAAAATTCATGTGAATTTGTATAATGTTGAAGTTTATAAAGTCTTTATTTGAATTGCAGCCTTTACAGTTTAGTTTAAATGTAATTTAATTTTTTAAATTTTATGATAATATATGTGCAGCTTTTTTTGGCATATGTAATATTATATTTTTGATTTGAAGTGTATCATTTTTTTTTAATAACAGTTGTACATATATATATAATAGTAATTGCCAACAAAAATTACAAATGCATTGTTAGAAACTTAAAAAGTTAAATTTAATGTAAACAAATACTATAAATGTATTGTCAAAAATTTAAAATATTAAATCTAGTTTAAACCAAATATCACATGTTGCAGTTAATATTAACTTTTAAATCAACTACTTTTTGTGTGGAAGAAAATAAAAAGTTGAATTAGATAAGTGTTATCTTCAAATTAATTTTTTGAATTACAAAAAGAAATTTCAATGAGCTTTATTCTTCACAATTTGAAGAATACTGCCATTAATATATACAACAGAAGATCAATGATACTTGACAAACACCAATTAATGTATTGAATGAAGAAATTTTCCATTTCTCATGCTTATCTATTAGAAGCTAGTTTGATAGGTACACTTAACTAAACTACAAATTATTAGAAACAAGTCATTTATCAATAACTGAATATATTACAATTTCATTTTTTTTAATGATAGTGATAAGTACTTAAAAGTTCATAATCATACTTAATGCTATAAATAATTATAATTACAAATTATATATATGCTGCCTTATTGATTAGTACAGGAATTTCCATATCATATAATTTTGCATACAAAACGAGTAACTTGATTGTTCGAAGAAGCTCCATCCAATTTAGGAATGGGAATGATTTCCACTAATTAAGATAAATGGAAAAAAAAATGGTAATAATAATAATTATTATTATTATTATTTAGTTTTTTTTTTTTGTTAGGTTGAATACATAGATGACAATTTATTAAAAACAATATTTTAATTAATTTATTAGCATCAACATAATTATAAATATGTAATTAATTTTTTTAATTTAAAATTAAAAAAAATAAATTTGATATGTTATAATAATTTAAATATAATTAACAATTTTAAAATAACGAACTGATAGGAAACATAAAAGGGAAGAGACAGCAAAAAAAAGCCCCCAAGTCGACCAGGCAAAAAAGGAACCCAAATAAAAAAGGTTTCTTTTTGAAATCTGGCTAAGTGGGTAAAAGTTGGAACTTGGACTCAAGAAGTGGCAGTGAGAGGAAGCGAGTGTTGGAATAATAAAGTAGTCGCGGAAGTAGAAAAGCAAAGCTCCATAATACACTTTGGATAAAGATAAAATATTCAAAAAGTGCGCAAAGTAATAATAAATAAAAAATTGCCGACTTGACGGACAAAGAAACGACATGTGAATATCCCAACCCCACCTCTCCATTAAAAGGTTAAAAGTGCAACACTTTTTCTCCCATTTATTTTGCCCTTTTCTACATTTACCAAAATACCCCTCTCTCTCTCTCTCTCTCTCTCTCTTTATATATATGTATAAAATATCTCACACACTCTCTCTCTCTGCCTAAGCATTATTGACAGAGAAACAAACACCCTTTTGAGTTCTGAGGGTCTTAGGCACGTGACAGCATGTACCTTGATTAGGTCTCCTTGGACCATTCCCATTTTTCACTTGGTCTTCAATTCAATCATCACCAATATAAAACATTGCCACTGCACTTGTTGACCTCCTCATTTGCCCAATTTATATCTCTGCTTCTCTGTGTTTTTTTTTTAATTGAAAATATCTCTGCCTGCTTAAGTATTAGTCTATTACTACTTTATCTCTATCACTTTTTTTTTTCAATTATAATTTTTATCTCAAATAAATCCACTGAGTATCAAACCAAGACACTTTTTTTTTTTTTGTACAGAGGAGAGAAAAAAGACAAAAAAAAAAAGAGAAAAAATAATGAAGCTTTCTTTGCTTTGGTGCACTATTTAACAAAAACCAAAAAACATAGCACATGCGAAATGGAAAACTATAATAAGCAAAACCGCCAAATAAACTGATTGTCCAAAATAAGCAAAAATAAAATCAGAAAATATAGTCTTCTTGGGAGAAAAATATCTTTTTATTTATTTATCCAAAGCCAAACCTTTCTTGAAACTTGAAGCCTCCAATCAAAACAGATCCGGTAGCCAAAAGAGTGGAGAATATCATCAGCACGTGGCACATCCGCAAATCATTAGATATTTTAAAAAAGATATTTTTTTACATAAAGGGTTGTATCACATCAATGTTGATTTTTTGCAATTAAATAAATAGATACATAATTGGATAAATTAAAAAATATATATAGATATAATTACTCTCTCTGTCTCTTAATTAATGAAGATTAAACTTAGAACATCCAGGCAATCAAAATATTGAATCTTTCTTTTTTGATATGGTATACTGTGTAACAACTCATCAAAGATATATTTACCACTTTGTCCCACCTATCCAAATTATAAGGATGTGGAAAAGTAGACAAGTCATTTCAATTAATTTATAATTTTCAAAGCTGGACCCATAAAAAAATTTTTGTACTTTTCAAACCCTATTGGAAAATTATTCAGTGATCATGTTTTTTAGAATCCTAGTAGAAAGATTTTTCAACGATTTATAGATGTACAATATTAATTTTTAAGTGAGCAACATTGTTACTCAATGTTAAAGAATCTCGCCTTTGAAATTTCAAAAAGAATACTGCACTGTAAAAATCTCTATCATTGATGCAAAACTTTCAGAATATAACAAGGGAAAATAGTATACTACACTCAAACATTTTATACCACAGTAATTTTCATTCACCTCAAGATGCTTGTTTGATACTTGCAACTAGATTTGCTTCCAAAATAAACTTTCTAGGAGCCCAAATTTGTACAATATAAACAACAAACAATAAAACAAGAAAAAAGAAAAGAAAAAAGAAGCCTAGTTAACAGTGTAAAGAACCTTTCCCTTGAAACACTCTTTAGGTGCTTTAAGGTTGCATGACCTGGGAAATACATCTACAGAGCCTCAATATCCTCAAAAATCCAACTTCAAGATTATCAGCTACAGCTTTTATTTCAACCAAGAGTGACTCGAAATTTCGTGCCCTACCAGTGGGATCCTGCACTTGATATGGAAGGATCTCAGAAGGATAAATCCCTCTGTTCAGAAACCATTTAAACAGACAAGTCAGTTTGACAAGTTAAGAGTCAGGATAACGTAATCACATATTTAGCTATAACGATTATTTGACACATGTATATGAATGTCGCAGAAGCAATGACAACGATTATATACATGTCTTGAGCTTGCTAAACAAATGAGAGGTGAAAACTACACCAAAAAGCACTATCGACCACTTTGAGTTCAAAATTTTCAGTTATGTTAAACAGAAGCAAACAATCCATCACATGGGCAGATGGTAAGGCAAAGAGTATAGACTGTAATTGGATCCATAAAACACAGCCAGTGGTCTCAGGCGTGTCATTAGCATGTTTATGCATGCATCAAAATGCAAAGCCATTTAAAACCAACAATATAGAAAAAAACAAACTTTAACTATAACCACCAAGAGTATGTAGCAACAATATATTTTTACAGTGAACCCAAACATCACTTTGACCATATAAGAAAATTCAAAGAACATCTAAAGAAATTGAGGCCAAAAACTTCCATAGAAGAGAGAGAGAGAGAGAGAGAGAGAGAGAATTTCAAGCAACAGAAATAACTGTAATTAACAGGACTATACCTATTCAAACTTGTTACATCAAGAGTCAGAGTGACCTTTCTACCACTACTATAATTGATGAAACAAAGCTGCAAATCAAGCTGCTCAACTGCAACAACAAAATCAGACAATGAAATTTCATCTTCAAAGCTATGTTTATCAGCAAGAGTTGAAATTAATATAAATTCGGTGGTAGCAATGTAAGATTGGGCAACAAACTGAAAATCAAATTTATTTAGAACCTAGGAGGAAAGAGGATCTTCAATATGTTTAACTAAATGAATTTTGACCAGCAATTTCATAAGAATATTATGCTGAACTTGAAGTCAAAAAGGAGAGAAGATGTTTTAATACCAGATGGACAATAAAATGTTGTCTCTATCAAATTCACAATCTCTATTTGAGCCATCTGTAACTCCTCTACCACATCTAGCAGATTGCATAGAACAGAACAGGTTACCTGCATAATTAGACCATACCAAGGTAAAGGAGCAAAGTCATATCCTTCACATTGTGTAACTTAAAAATACTTAGCAACCCATAGGATTCTAAAATATGATAACCCATGCCTTGCCTGTCAATTTCTACAATCTAATGTAATAACAATTTTATTAATGGAAATCTGTAAGATGATGAAGGATGTAACCCTTGAGTGTGTTGTAATTATAATTATGGACAAAAAAGCCCAAAAAACAACTGACATAGATTAAAAGATGCTATGAAGAAATTAGATAACTTACCTGTGTTTCTTGCACCAAACATTTTGAACTAATACCTCTTTCAGCAGCCTCAGAATTTAACACAAATGCAAATGCAACCAGAGCATCCATGTTTGGAAAGTTCTAGCAAACAAAAGATTCAATAATAAACTCATAGAAAACAAATTGTTTGAACAAACAACTTCTTGACCTGATTACCTTCACAATTTTTATATTATTCAACTCGTTTGAGACAACAATGCTGGATACAGGACCAAACTTTAATGTAAACCTGCACATCATCAAGTGAAATTATAAAGGTAAAATCTACATGTTCTAATATAATAAAATACAGAATTTTTTTGGCCTCAACCACTGAATAAGATTAAATGACAAGACATTCAGCAGGGAAAAAGAAAAAAAGAAACCTTTGGCTGAGGTAGCCCTGATAGTTGAGAAGAACAGTGTAATGACCATTCCTACTCTTAAAATCATCAACTTTCCATAACTGATCAATATCAGAGAATGTGTCAGTAGATAAGATATATTCAGGTGTCAAGAAAAATCACAGCAGAACCAGAAAGACCTGTAAATCCTGACGTAAAAACCTGCCACATGTTTTCGTCTTGACATGATCTTGGGCTAATGTAATAGTATTGGTACTGCTTGGTTCTCCTTTTGACTTACAATAGCTGTGAAAGAAATTGCTCAAGCTCTTTATTTTTGCATCTAAAGCTTTAATTTCCTGTTTCATTGTGCTAATATTATTGTACTCCACCTGGAACATTGAAATTGCAATTGAGTTCTTTATAACTTAAAATCTACTTTTATTATTTCCACAAAATTATAGAACAGCATCAACAAGCTGAAAAGGCACAGATTGACAATTATAAAGCAGGCATATATAATGTGAAAACATTATCAACATGGTACCACTCTAAGAAAACTGTTAACTGTTCATAATTACTTGATATCCATAGTTGGGTTCAATTCCTATCTGTTTAAAGTTTTGGGGGTCAGTAATGAACCTGATGGTAACTTAGGCATTATATTAGAGTCTAAATTGTTGAACTAAGCTTATGTTTAAATCCCGCTAACCACATTTTATAACTTTGTTGTGTTGTACTGAAGGTGTAAGATCAGATTTCTACCATGTTATAAGAAATCTACACCTGAGGAGTGTCAACTATCTATTGTGTTAGCTTGGCACGCATAGTTGGACCCTTTTTCTATCAATCTAAGCTGTTAAGAATGATAGTAACTTCATAAATATAAATTAAGCAGAAGTGCTGAATGTTCAATGTTTCCCTGGATCTTAATAAATCTAATCTCCACCAACCAATAACAAGTATGCTACAGAATATATCAGAATTGGGATCTACGCATTGCATTTTAACACATCCCCTCCTCCAGGACCTCCACAGTTGCACATGCAGGCACTGCCACACACACACAAAAATTATTGCCTTAATTTATGTTTCTAGTCATAAAATTCAAAGCGTTATAAGTATCATAATAGAAGTACCAAAAGCCACACTACGACTATTCATGGTAACATAAATCGTAATAAGAAAGTAAACATGAGAAGCATATGATGCCAACCAGGTGAAAGTCACCCTCTTATTTGGAGCTTCAAAACTATAACAGACTAACAGGCCTTTCGAGAGTGTCCAAGCATCTGAAAAGGCCCCATAACGAGCATCCCGCTGACATGTGGATTTATTGTTTAATTAAACAACATACTTCGTGAATCTTATTCCCTCTAGTCTTTTCAACAATTTTTTTATTTTCTAGAACCTTTTTTGTTCAAAGATTAGAGGAAAATCATAATGCTACAAATATGCAGAAATTATTGTCAAAAGTGATATTTACAAGGCCACGGCATATACTGATGCATTTACAATCTAGAAACTGATGATATACCTGATTTTCACCCTCAAAATTAACTAAACGAGACTGAAGAGGAGTGCCTCTTCTACCACTTTCAGACTGTTGTTGAATATAATTCAACTGCAACCTTTGACACTCCTGAATTCCAGAGCTTAAAAGCTGTTTCCTTTTCTGCTTGCAATTCAGAGTAGGTGAGAAACTGTAGCATACTTCTAATAATAATGAACTTGCAACTCTTCTTCCCCCTCCCCACCCAAAAAAATAAAAAAAATAAAAAAATAAAAAGAAAGAAAAAGAAAACTGTAAAGAAAGAAGAATACCAGCAATTTCTCATGTTTTGTACACATAAACTGCAGTTTAGCCCTTTCATATGCGATTTTGGACAACAAAATTTTTGCTTCAACTACCCTGCAACATCATCTACTTATCAATGTCAACATGCAAAGCAAGCTTCCCAAACATATGGAAGAAATAAATTCACACCCACGACACATTATCATAACGAGATTACCACCTTTTCTGCCTGATGTTGAAGCAACCAGTAACTTTCTGTAAAAATGAACAAACATTGACAGAGAAACAGCAAGTCAAGATTTTCCATCAGCATTTAGATAAGCAATAGGATCCAGAGAAGTATAACATACAGATACATATTACAGCACAACTTGAAAAGAATTTTAGTCATTCAGTATACCTGAGACTGGATTTTAGAACTAAGAATGTCATATTTTCTAGCCTTCAGCAAGTGAACCAAAGCATCTTCCAATACACTAATCTATATAACAATGATAAAACAGTAAAATAAAATAAAAGAAGAAAGTAAATTAGAACCATATAGCTATATTCCAAATCCAAGTACTTTTGTATGGAAAAGGAATAGAACGAGTAGGAGATTTACTGCTCTTAAGTTTAGCTTGTCTATTGATGGAGAAAGCAACTGCTTTGTGTCCCTGGAGAATTTAACCACAAACTGCAAGATAACACTTAAATCAAATGCAAATGCAACATGAGGAAACTGAAAAAAAATTTAGCACTACTGTCAGCAAAGAAGTCTGTGACTGCAATATGACAAATGTGAAAATAGTATACGTACATCCAACCAGTGTGTCAGTTTTCTATCACCTTCAATCTGCTCCCTTGCACTATCAATTTTATCAGAGGGATATAACATGAGCTCAGAATCATAATTTCCATTTCTGCAAACATCTGGACTTCTCTGGACCCTAGGTATCTTGTCTGTATGGTGTCCATCATCAAAACCAACACCATTGCTTCTCTTATGTAAGGAGATCTCTGTATCTTGTGTAAAGAAAGGACTCCGAGATATATGAAGCTCCTGATGACAACCATCATTACCAAAAACGTTTGAATTGGAGTTGAGAGATACTATATCTTTCCCAACAAAGGATTTGACAATGTCACTCTGTGCTGGATTGGATGGATCCAGTCTGGAAAAGCTCTTCCATAATTCTTTCCTGGGGGACTTTTGAGCTGGCTCTTTTATGGAGGGAAATTGAGGTACCTCATTCATGAGAGAACTCCAAGTTAGCTCTCTCCTGCAGGGACTTTGAGATTGCTCTTTCCTAGGGGAACTCCAAGTTGCCTCTCTCTTGGGGAAACTTTGAGTTGGTTCTTTCCTTGAGGGATTCTGAGTTGGTCCTTCCATGGGGGAACTTGGAGTTGGCTCTTGCTGCATAGCCTTCCGGACAGAACTTTTCCTTGTGCACCTTTGAGTTGGCACTTTCCTGGAAGGACTCCAAGTTGATCCTTTATTGGATGGGCTCTAAATTATCCATTTGACCACAAAAAGTATATAATAAGAATCCAAAGAATAACCAATGATTTTTGTTAAGTGTGTTGTCACTTTTTAGCATACGTAGTTAAGTTCACTTCCTAATAATTTAAAACTATGGACTTAATGTAAACAATTAGTATTAAAAATAATTTACTTTTCTTTATTTTATTTTATTTTTTATATAAAAAAAAAGGCTAGTAATTTTGCTTCACCAAAGAAGCATGTAGACCTATGAGGAAAGCTATTTCAAATTTGGGTAAAGGTACCTAATGTCAGCCAAAGCACAAGTTTAAGCAAAGCTGGCTGGTACGAGAAACATGCATGTGTAAAATTGTCAACAATATGAACAGATAGATTAAGACCTTCAAAGAAGATGGTTCAGGTGTGCTTCCAGAGATAGAGGAAACGAATAGCAGTGGCTTGGCTCCAGTTTTAAGGTGCTCTTGGGAGCTTTCCAACCGAAAATTCAAGATTGTTGTATCCCTTGAAGGGGTCTGTACAGTTCCAAAGGTTTCAGATTCACTTTGCTGGTGCTGAAGCTTAGTTTCTCCATCATCTAATAAAGAGGAATCAGTTCCAGACATCGCCAATGTCCTTTTCGGGGATATCTCTGACATTAAGAAATCCTGCATCACTTTAGTTCCTGACAATGCCATGTTAGAGTTTGAATCTGTTTGTGCCACTAGTTTATTAGCTTTATCTTTGGAATGAATATCCATCAACATGTAATGTGCAGGTTCTCCATCTTTTTCAAGACCGGTGATTGCTTCATCCAGGGCTAGTTTGCCAGTGTTTTTTGGGGTCTTAATTCCATTGTTATCTATGTCAACCAACATTTTATATTCCCCATTCTTCAAATCTGCACTATGCAATTTTTCCTCTAAACAAACAATTGGAGCACTTACATATTTGGACTTAAGATCTTTGCTATTTTCAGTTAGAACAGAGGTAAAGGGAGAAGTCATAGAAGAGTAATTAGACAATCTGTGTTTCAATTTATCGATTCCTTCTTTGAGACTGGAAACGGGAGGTGAAGGATTTGGAACTCTGAACCTAGAAATGCTTTTCTGAATAGATGAAATACTCTCAACAGCTTTTATGACTTCAATACTTGAAACAAAACCCGTTTGTTTTGAGGAAGAAATTATGCCCGAATATCTGGCTGAATTGGGAGTGTTCAAGATTGATTGCCGTCCACTAGCAGATAATGAAATGGAACCCTCTAATGGAGATGTATATCGTTGATCAAAATTCTGATCAATATCAGATTGATCTCTTCCTTCAATGGGAGAGTTCTCTCTTATTGAGCCTTCACTCAAATGCTGGTATCCAGCTTCATGCTGTGCATGTACATCAGACTGAAGATCTTTAATATCCACATTTTGTATGGTACCACTGTTAACGGTAGTGAACTCTGATATGCCTCTTTCAGATGAGTCTTTTGGCAATTCCTTGTTCTCCTGCAAATAAAAGTATGCATGTAAACTAGTACTCATAACAAGAATACAAGATAAGAAACACAAAATCATAACATAAGATATAAAGAAAACCAACTGTCTTACTGTAATTAATTGATTAGGGCTCTGTATTTGGCAACCAATAGGGACATCATCAGCTAGATCACAATTTCTATCAGATAAGCAATCATAAACATACTGATCAAGAAAACCAATACTTGCCACACCAGCTACACAAGCTGCCTCAGCAGACTTCTCATGACTAGCAGAGTCACCCAATTTTGAATCTTTACCATTTGTTTGATCCATGAGTCCAATCTCGTTTTGATAGGAAGAAGAAGACAAAAGTGCTTCTGTTCTGGGGGATAGCCTCCCGTAGTCATACTTATTCGGGTTTTCTTCCACAATACTCATGTCATTCGAATCTTCAACATCTCTAACCTTTCCAACAGGCACCAAAAACTGAGAAACTAACTTCTTAGGTTCTGTTATTTGCATAAAGCTTCCTCCAGAACTTGTTGGATTAGTAATCTGGGGTGGTGTCTTCTCTCCAAAGGCAAGGGAAACTGCTGTTGGAGTTTTGGGTTCCTCTCCAGACTCCGACCTCACAAGACTGCGGAAATGCATTGAAAATGCTGTAGTATCCATAGTATCTTCATAATTTTCACATGAGGCAGCCCAATCAGATAACTGTTCAGGTCTAATGAAACTTGCTGATACAGGACCAAAAAAGTTGTCTTCTGCAAAAAAAAAAAAAAAAATACCAGGGAGCAAACACTTCAATGATTTTATCCCAAGATACATGGAAGTTGCACAAAGGAGAATATAAAGAGCAAGTGTATGTACTAAAATAGTCTAGCAAAAAATGTCACACACCAAAGTGAAAATCAGGGTAAAGAGACAAAATTCTATATTTAATTTGGGTACAACAATCACTATAGCACACAAAATTTAAAAATAAATAATAAATTAGCAAGAATCATTTGAAGAAAAAAAAAATTCCCAGAGAAGAAATAATATGAACTTGCCGTCGTTGGAGGTGGCGGAGCCGGCGGTACTGCTTCCAGGAGAGGGCGTTCCCATTGGCCTGAGGAAGGACTTCCTGGCGTCGACAATCCCTTCTTCATCGTCGTCATCTCCGGAATCTTCGCTATCACCGCCGCCCAAGTCCTTGAAAAACCCAACGACCGCATGGTCGTTCTCCAAATCGGCATTGTTACTCCGAGAGGAGCTTCGTTTGGAGTTGGGAGGAGCGTCGGAGTCAGATTCGTCGTCGCGGTTGAAAATGTGTACAGAGGTGATCTCAGTGTCAGCAAAGCTCACGCGACGACCGCGTTTCTTCTTCTTCATGCGTATGGCTATGGTTTCTCCACTCTCGGTGATGTTTGGGGGCTCTCCGGGGATCTTCGATGCCATTTCGGAATTTGAACTAACCGCAAGCAAGGCAAAGCCACTGCTCTCTCTCTCTCTCTCTCTCTCAATTGGGATTAGGGGAAATTAGGGTTTGCAGAATATCATCTTTGAGAAAGGAGACGAAGCGTTAGAGGGACTACTGAGATTCTCTGGAGGGAAGCTCTGTTTCTCTCTCTCTGTGGAGGGAAATTATTTGAAATTATTTATTTTATGATTCAAAACCATTCCTTCTTTCACACTAGCAAAAGTTTATATATCCGGATCATTCATAAGCGTTACTATTAATATTTTATTATTATGTATTTTCTAAACTATTTAATAAACCAATGTTTAGCAAGAGCTTAGACTATTAAATTTTACACTTTGTTTTTTAAATTTTTATTTTCGGCATTTTGTTCTTTAAATTTCAAATTTTGGAATACTTTTATTCCTTTTTTCTTTATTTTTAAAAAAATTTAAAATGTACTGTTTTCTGTTTTTAAAATCTCCTTTTCTTGTTGTAATAACTGCACTTGATGCAAATAGATAAAACATAAATTTAAAAACCAATATAAAAAAATCTAGATTTTAGAAACCAAATTAAAAAAAAAAAAAAGAATAAAAAAGCGGAAAGCCTAATAAATGAAAGTAATAATGTTAAATTTACCAAGATCAAATTTATTTACCAAGAGATATGACATATAATGTAACAATATTATTATTTAATTAGTTTATTATTTTGATTTATTTATACATTTAAAATTATATGAATATTTCAACCAATAACATTTCAAACATATGTTAAATAAATTTAATAAATATTTTATTATTTTAAGTATTATTGAAAGAACATAGGTGCTAAAACTCCTAAAATAACCAAATTCAATAGTATAGAGTAATATCGAAACCCCATCAACCATATATAGTTTTTGAGATTTATTCCACAAGTTTTGGAAGTCTGTTTTGGATTTTCAAATGTAAATTTATTCTCCAGAGCAATGTTTTTTATTTTATTTTTTTATTAATAAAAAAAATATCCTCCTAGTATCAATATCATAGATCTCATGCCATAAGCTCTGTACTATATGATATTGCTATATGAAACAATTTAAGACAATAATAAAGCAAATTCTCAAACTATAACACTTCTAAACTCCAAGATGTAACGATTCAGTCAGTTTTTTTAAAGTTAAAGCTACCACTTTCAGTGTGGAGGACACACATCCCACCAATTTTAGTGGCACATCCAAATTCTTTTACATTCCCACCAAGCTCGGTGGAATGAGTTTGTGTTCAGTGGAATATCATTATTTTCAACTGCTCCACTTATTTATTTATTTTTTGGTAGAAAGAGATGGCGGGTTTTGTTAGCAGAGTGTAAATGAGTAATATCACTAAAAAAAAATTAGAAATGCCAAAGATATATACTTCGAAATATAAAATTTTTCATGCGTCCAATTCTAATGTCTGTTGAATCATAAAACTTCAAGTACAGCACCATAACTTTAAAGAATGTGCTGTAGTAACAAAATTTTTCAGGAGGAACATTGATACTTCAAACTTTCTCAACCTCTAAACCCTCAAAAGACCCCAAATTCAACCATATAATGCTCGCCATGGCTCTTCACTATTCTTTGCTGTCGCTTTTGGTTTCCATGTGATTCTCTCTCTTGAAAATGACAGGTTAAGAGTGCTTGCTAAAACTTCTCCTATCTCATGAAGTATCTGGAATGTAAACCATCAAGGAATCAGAAGGTAACATGCATTAAGAAATAATATTAAAGTAGAAAAAACTTGAAAACAAGTTCAAAATTCCAATACTTTCCAACAAAAAAACGAAGTTCAAAATTCCAAAAGCCAATTAACTTGCAAGTGGAATGCTTCATATTAAACTGTTTCACAAGCACGTACATAAAGAAAGAATGATTGTCCGCTAATGGCTTTATATTATCTTTGGTTGCTCTTTTTTCTGTATTTCCAAGAGAACGGATCTAACATATTGATGACAGGCCTAAGTTTACATAAATAAGTAACAAAAGCCCCAATGATACAAGAACAATTACCTTTAACTCTTCTGTAAATTTATCAGACACATGTTGCCCTCTTTGTCCAACAAGAAAGAAAGTTGGCAAATTTAAGACTCGGACCAACTGAAGCAAGCAGGCTAAAGGTTCGTTATGAATTTGAAATGTCGATGATGGCTTCTGAGTCCTAGTAGCCATGACTTTGGTTATGTCTGTCTCTGGACCAATTTGTACACCGAAAAGTGAAACTTTGCTGTCATTCTTTGTCAGAGTTTTACCATCTCCCTTAAGCTTTGATGATGCCAAAGCAAATGGGACTAGGATTGTGGGCAATGGGGTTGATTTTTCTCCAGCTATTATTTGTGCTAGAACCTCATTAATTGCACAAGCTAGTATTGGAGGTTCATAGTTTTGCATAAGCAATACAGACACCTGAAAACAATCCAGACCTTAATTTAGAAAAACGCATTACACTTCATCTTCATGATTAAACTGCATGTTTAAGCAAATATTACACTACCTGCCAATCTTAGCTGATAAAGTAGGTGATCTCGAATAAAGGATATTGGGGAGGAACAAAGGATATGGAAGAAGATGAAATATTTTAAAGATTTTTGTTACTCATAAATGTCCAATATAACTCGCATTTCTATTGATAAAAACACATCAAAGTGCTTTCTATTCTTCCAAGAAACTGGAAAAAACAAGAAACACATCCTCTAGATAACTGTACACTTGATAAATTGTCTACTTGATTGCTTGTTCCAAAATGAAATGTCGTCCTCTCAACTCTAGTAGAGCACTAGCAGAATGAGTTGGAGCTCCATCAACCCTCTACGGTTTACTTCTACAACTGAAGCACAAAACAGGGGGGCTTAATGCACAAAGTTGAATTGAAATTCTTTTTCCACCGAATATTCAAACAGAAACCCCACCAAACAATATCATCTACAAGTTTTGTTCTGTTGTACTGATAAGAAGCAAACAATCCTGAGGCGGGTTTTTTATTTTTATTTTTATTATTATTATTATTATTATTATTATTATTTTGTCATTTTTTTGTAGACAGAATTTTATTAAAACCTCCATGGCAGGAGATTACAACCCTTTTGAGTGACTAGTACAGGTAAGTATGACTAATTTATGCACAAAAGAGTGGGGGCAAATTTATGCAGTAAATTTTGGGATTAACCAATGATCTAAGGTGGAGTTTATAGAAGGATTTGTCTGCAACGTTTTTCTCTTCACTATACTTGCAATTTACTTACCTTTGTATAGTAATAATTTATTCTTTTCCTTCTAGAAACGGTGAGAAAGCTGTATATATATGTGCTGTACAAAATCAATTGTACCTATAAATCAAGTATCATTATGTAAAGAACTTAAAGCAGTACCTGCATAAATCAGTCATACTTACCTGTAATAGTGACCTTAATAATAATCTAAGACAAACATGAATCTGATAGCCTTACTGAATTAGTAAACTCATTTTTTATTTGCGTAATTGTAACTAATCTAAATCTGCAATTCCATATAACATTTCGTACCAATCAAGAAAAAGAGGGCTTCAATTTCCCTGTCTTAAACATTATGCTTTCCATGATTTACCTTTTTTTCTTTTTTTTGCATTGGAAACAAAAATTCCGCATCCAATATGAGAATTAGAGAATTAGAAATTAAAAAAAAAAAAAAGGGGGAAAAATGAACCTGATAGAGACCCTGATGATCTACGAAGTGAATAAAGCTCCCAGACGCTTTAAGATCCTTGATTCCATAGCTCTCCAAAGAAAACTCACAGGGTTCTTCTCTGTAACCAAAATCAAACCTAAATCGGTATCAAAGTTTCAATTTTTTGTTTGAAAATAAAAAAAGCAAAGAACTTTACAGTGAGCGAAGTGAGGAGGGATTGTTTGGGTGAGGATGGAGAGCTTCGGAGATTGCTGGGCCGAAGCCGTCTGAGTCTCTGAAAAGGATAACTATTTTTGAGCCTGTCTTCATTTCTTCCTTCTTCCACTTCTCTCTCTCTCTGTTTGCTCAAACATAACAAAGAAAACACATTTAGGCTCTGTTTGGAACTAAAAGAAAAATGTTTTATTTTTGGTAAATAAAAAAAAAAATGTCTTCTTAGAGTATGTATCCAACCTATTAGCACTTGAGATGTCGTTTGTATCTTGTATAGGGAAGCATAGTAAAGTATTATTTAGTTATATTGTGTTTGGTGAATACAATGTATTGTATTAAATAATACAATTTTACATTTTTAATACAAGTTTTGATGTATTAGTAATACACCAAACATTGTATGTATTAAATTATACAAGTCATGCAGGTCCTGAGTTTGTGTGATTTTTTTTCTTTGGCCCTCTAGTATTTGTTATTATTGTTATATTTTATATATTGTAAGCATAAAAATAAAAATTAATGAAATTGTTAATATAAAGAAAATTGTATTTTTCTTTAATATAAATATATATATTTTTTTTAAAAAAAAAAACTTTTAATAAAATTAGAATTAAAAAATTAAAAGTTTTAATTTATAAAAGTTAAAAATATAAATTTAAAAGCTTTAATAAAAGTTAAAGTTAAATTTTTTTAATTTTAAAAAATAATCCAATACAATATAAAAATGTACCAAATATTAATTTAATACAATTTTATACTAAATACGTGTATTATATAATACATTACAATATAATACAATACATTACAACACAATACAATACAATCAAATACAATACAATGTACCAAACGAGCCCTGAGTGTGTAGCCCAGTGGTAGGAGCCAGTCGAACCTTCACACTTGCAAGTACGGGAGTTGAAGTTCGAGTCTTGGTAGCCTCATTTGGACTCAAGTGCTTATCTCCGCTGTTACCGCACGAGGGAGAGGGAGATTTTAGCGACACAGTCTCCAATCGCAGACTCCCATCGGATTAAAAAGACGCATTGGTTGGTCCACTCGCTAAATATCTCCTAGGCCTATGACCTTGCTATGGGTATGTCATTTTTATTCAACAAAGAAAAAAAAAAAATGTATCCAACCTATTAGCAAAGCATATTAAAATTTCAACTTTAATTGCATATATAAATATGTAAAAATTGATGTTAAGAAAATGTTAGAGGATTTACCCAAAAAAAAGAAAAGAAAGTAAATGTTAGAGAGAGAAAACAAAAGGGAACAAATGAAAAGAAAAGAAAAGAAAATAAATGTATATACATTTTTCATTTAGCTAGATGATGAAAAGAAATGATTTTTTTAGCAAATTTTTTCTCCTGTTTGGTTGTAGACAAAAGCACAAGGGATAAATTTGTTCTCTTGTTTACATTTTTTTAAGTGTATTTCGATTTTATCAATTTATGTATTTTCTTTCTTCTCAACCTTTTTTTTTTTTTTTTTTACATTTATTCATTGTTTTCAATTTTTTTATTTTCTTTCCAATTTTCATTTACCATCAAAAAATTTGAGGCATTTCTTCGCCAAAGAAACAGCTACTATTCAATTCAATTCGTGTGTTTTTAAAGTATTTGGTTTTTATTTTTTGTTTTTAATTTTTTACTTAATTATGTATAGTTTGTTAACTTCAACTGTTTATTAGTATCAGTTAGAAGCATTTAGAGTTTGGTAGTCATTTCAATGTAAACGAAAAAAACAAAATAATTCAATTTTGAATTGGGTTTTATTTGGTATTTATATATTATTTTTAGTTTTGTAGTTATTGAAATGTTTAACTACCACTGTAAACTATAAACAAACAATTAAAATAATCAAATAGACATAAAATTTATTAGTAAAAAATAAAAATAAAAACCAAATAAGTTAACAAACAACACCTCAACAAAAGCAACGGAGAAGAAGCAAAACACGAGTTGAACTTCGTTAATGTTCAAGAATCTTTGACTTTCTATGCTAAACCCAACTTTTCTTTCAATTTTAGATAATTTACATCTGGAGTACCTAAATTTTATCAGATTTTACAAACGGATATCTAAACTATTTTTTTTGCAATTAACTACCCAAACTAAACTTTTGTGTGCTTTGTTAATACCTAAAGGCATTTCAGTTTGAAAAATTTTGTTTTCCTCATGAAGAACATGTGAGCCATTTCAGAGAAGCATTTTGTATTTTTCTTCCCTCGAATTGTTCTCCTCCTCTATGCTTCCCCCCCCCCCCCCCCCCCNCCCTAATTTTTTTTAAAAAATGTCCATGCCCTAAATTGCCATTGTAGAACACTGATGTAGGGCCAAAAGCTAGCAAAAATTTCTCACTCTCTTTATGTACACAACCCTATTGAACTTTCATAAACTTCGATGGCCAAAGTTAGTAACACTTTGCGTTGCCTATAACTTTCGGCTACACGAAACCTATGGAAATCTCAAATCGGCAGCATAGCATGGATGAAAATGGGTGAACATTTCATCTGCGATTGCTATTGTGCTATCTGGTTTTCAAGAATCGGACATGGATGGCATGAGTGGGGACAATTCGATGTTGTATTATTGTGGGTTGCCTAGCATACAGAAAACTTCGTGGACAGTGAACAACCCAGGGAGAAGGTTCTATGGCTGTGGAAATTACATGGTACGTGTTTGGCAGCCAACGTTCAGGAATTATATGTTGATGTTGATAATTGGTAGCTAATGTATTATGGTTGGGAGTTAGATACATGTTGTTTGGTAATAGATATGTGTGCATTGATAAGTAGATCACAATTTATGATTTTTTGATGATTAATTTTGCAGAGGAATGGAAGGCGGGGATGTGGTTTCTTTGTTTGGCATGATCTGCCCATGTGTCATCGATCGACACAAATAATATTAGATTTGCTAAGAGGACTGTCAAAGATGGAGAAATAAAATATGTGGCTGAAGATGATCTTATGTGTGGTGGTGGATGTGTTATTGCTATTTATTTTTTTGTTAGGCTATATTTACATAGGTGGAAATGTAAGAATTGATAGGCTTGGTTGATCAAAATGTATCTATACTTTGTGTTAGAGATGATGAAGTTGAATGAAAATGTATTTACAATTGTGTTAGAGATGATGAAGTTAATGTATTTGGTGATTGTAATTGAAATTTGGTTTGGTTTTCTGAAAATGTATCTGACAGAAGTATTGTATTTGATATAATATGGAATTTGAGCTGTAGTTAATATATATTGAGATATATGGGCATAGTTGGAATTGAAAATTTGCTGCAGTTAATATACAACAATACCATGGCATTAAAATTGAAAATTTGCTTACATAAAGTAATAGTTGGAAATCCAATTACCAAAAAACATGAAGCAATATATATATATATATATATATAAATATATTACCCTACTTGATATAGATCAAAAAATCCAATACATATTGGCTTGGTTTACTAAATATACCAATTGACAAAAATGTTTGTACCAATTCACAAAAATACATAATTAATCCAATCCCTTAGCTAAACCCTTATGCTTGTCTCCTATCATTAGGCATTCTTATTCTTCTTCTTCTTGGTAGTTGATATGACATTTGCTTGGCTTAAATGCTGAGGAGTTGCACTTTTCATTTTTCTTCCACGTTTGACCTTTCTTTGAGATGACTGTGATGGGTTGGTTGCTACAACAAGGGGGCCTTCATGTGGTGGGGGGGTTGGAGCTGCTGAAGCTGTGGGAGCTGCTGAGGCTTCACCATATTCCTATAATAAATAAATAAACACAATAAATATCCACCTAACAATCAAATGAGAAAATCAAAATCCCATAAACAATCAAAACCAACAAGAAAAAATACAAGGGGTCATACCTCACCACTTGGTTGGCCTCTATTGGTTCTGCACACCCTTGCATTATGGCTAGAAGATCCACATTTTCTACATGTCATTTTGATACCTAATTTCTTCAACTTTGTGCCTTCAATCTCTTCAGCTCATTTCCTTCTCACTTTCTTGGGTCTGCCAGGTTGTTTGTGGTACAATGGAGCTGCAAGTGGTGCTAAATTTGATTGGGGCCACATACTTGGGTCATTCATTGGATGCATAATAAGTGCATAGGCTCCTATAAATGCCTTATTCTTGTAACAACCATCCACAAAATCCATTGGATTCATATGTCTTGACATTATTGTAGACATTCCATGCTCACAAGGTATGTCAATGAGGTCCCAATCTCTACAAGAACAGATTTGTGCCCTTAAATTCTCCACATATTGGCTTCTAGTTGATACCCTAACTTGAAATAGTAGATCCCCTACCCAATCACATATACAATACTTGACCCCATCCATTTTGGCTTCCACAATCTTACTAACTTTAGGCTCAACCATTCATATCCACTTATCCACCAATGTTTTTCTCTTGGCCATTCTGTTAATCAAATATACCTTAACACTTTCTACTAGGCTAATTACTGGCTGATCTTTTGCAGGCAGTATAACTTTGTTGAATGACTCACATATGTTATTCAAAAGTATATCACACTTAGGCATTGTTCTGAAGTATGATATACTCTACTAGGTTGGTGGTGTTTCATTCAACCAATCAAAGGCTCTTTGGGATAATTTCTTCATTCTAGTCATTTTTGCTTGGAATCTAGGAACTGTCCTAGCCCTTGCTGCTGCTCATAAAATATGCTCCAATGCTTGTCCCTAGAATTTTTTAAATTCTGGTACATATGTTGCATACAGTTCCTTTGTTATTCATTGAGAACTAACTCCTCTAGGGCATTCACCAAACCCTTATGTTTATCACTCAAGAAAGTCCACCCATAGCCATCCGTGATTCCTAAGTCCTCTAATAGGAATTGAATGAACCAAGTTTAGCTATCTTTATTCTCAATTTTAGCTATGCAATTTGAAATATTACATTGTCACCATCTATACCTATAGTAGTTAGTAATTGTCCTTGATGTTGCCCTTTGACATGGTAGCCATCAAGGCTAATTACTGGCCTGCAACCTTGGAGGAACCCTTGCTTACATGTAGCCAAACATACATAGATTCGAAAAAACTTACTCACATTTCCATCAACTTTACTTTTTACCCAAACACTACTTCCAATATTGCTTATCTGCAATTCCTCACAGTAAGACCATAGCTGTCCATATTATTGAGCATAAAAGCCTTTTATCATATCTAGGGATTTCTTTTTAGCCCTGTAGTACATGTGTCTGCTAACATTTACTTCATATTCAGCCTTGACAGTCTCTTAAAATGAGGTGTAGCCCCATTTAGGATCTGCTCTAAACCTAGTGACATATTTCTCAGTCAACCATTTACATGTCATTCTAGGATTGTTGTATATCTTACCTCCACATGTGTGCCTATTATTAAATGTTTTTGCTATCTCTTTCCACATAAGCATATAATACCCAAGCACACTCAGATCCATGCACACCTTTTTCTAGGCATTTTGCCCTAACTCTCTTCATATCATTATGAACACATCTAAGAGGTCTTTGTTGTTTAATCCCATAGGCAACTACTGATTTTTCCACACCCTCAACATAGCTAAACCCCATCCCCAATTTAAATCTAGGGTTAGCCAAGTTAGTTTCAATGTTAACCTCAGAAAATTGCCTATGCATTGCCTTCCTAGCAGCTAGATCTGTTTCATTACCTGTGTCTTCATCAGTGATGGGGTCCAATACACATCACCTTCTATATCACTTTCTTCACCACTGCATGTGTCCTCTTCACTACCTAAAGGGACTTCAACCCTCACACTAGCCCACTCCACAGTAAGGTCTACGTGTTGATCCAAAGCAATATCATCATGATCTTGTACAAAATCAGAGTCTATGTTGTCATCATCAACATAGTCTATTGGTGAGGTTTAGGCTCGAGAATCAGTATATTGTGAGGTGTGGGCTCGAGAATCAGAGTCTATGGGTGATTCAATCTCTGTTGCTTTAGTTTATGGTGAGTTTTGGGCTTCAGATGGGGTTTGGTTCTCATGTATGGGTTCAATTCAGGGAGGGGTATTGGGCTTGTTTCAGGGGATTGAGACTGAGGATAGTTTTGAGCTTAGGCTTCAGTTTCAGAGGATAAATATGCAACAGGGGCTTCATTAGCTATTTGGGAATCCAATGGGGGTTGAGAACTGGTACATGGCATTTCTGTTTAGGAACCCACTAATGTTAGTGGCTTGTACTCAATAACTCTAGGTCTTATTTATGGTTCATATTGGGCATGTTTAGCTGCAGGTTCATGTACATGTTCTTATTTGTGGTTCATATTGGGCATTTCTGGTACATGACATTTGTATTGCACTGATTGGCATGGTAATAAAAAAGCTAAGGGTTTGGGAGGGGTAAACTTAGTTAGATAACATTCAGCCATATTATGAGGATGAAGATAAGTGGACATCATCAATACATCCTGATTAGGGGTGGGCAATAACCGACCGGACCGGTCAAACCGGCTGAACGGAACCGGTCTGGTTTCGGTCAGATTAATTATGTTTAGACCTCTCAAATTTCAACACGACCTGTTAACACGACACGAACGATTTTTACGGGTTTGAGTTTGTCTGAAACGGGTTGGGTTGATAACGGGTCAACACGTTATGAACCCGTTATCTTAACAGGTGTTAACAGGTTTATCCGCGAAAACCCGTTAGACCCATTAAGGACCCATTAGTCCTTAATGGCATTTTAGTAATTTATTAATATATAAAAATTAATTTACTAATAAAGATAGATGTAGTACGAGCTTTATTATGTACAAGAGATTGACTTTTTGGAAAGGGGAGTAATTTACATTTACATTTATATATATATTACTATTTTTTTAACATGAATATTTTTAATTTTATTATATATTCAGTTTTAGATGATGCCATTAATTTAGAAGAACTCACAGAAGATGTCATTACATCGAGTGTTGAACAAGCTAAATTAGGACAATGCTCTAAACACATTTTCTATTGATGATTAGATGTAATGAAATTTAAGTGATATGCATTATTTAATTTTTCTATATCAATTTGGATAATAATATACAATTTAACTTTTTTTTAGGTGTTTTGCTTTTAAGGTTGTGCTCATTATGGTTGAAGATGTCATATACATCGGATTGTCTATGCAAAAAATGAAAATGTGGTTGAAATTAAATATATTTATGTATTATTGTTATTTCAAACAATATTGTTTTAATTTTTTATTATTCATTTGTAGAATGATTTAAGTATTACATTTGTGTGGTTTGTTATTTTTTAATATGAATTAAGTATGTTGTTTTAGTTTTAATTTTTTATTTATAAAAAGATACAAATATTTATGTTTATCTTTGCTTCATTATTTTTTAGTATAGACTATGAATTATAAATCAAATATATTTTTATTTTTTTTTAAAATAATTTTGAAAAAAGTTAACGTGTTAACGGGTTACACGATAATTTTATGAATGGGTTTGAGTTTACATATTTCAACACGAAAGCTTAACGGGTTGGATTTGGATGAGAAAATGTTGACACGAACACGAATACCACACGACACGAACACGATACGACACGACACATTGCCAGGTCTAATTATGTTTTGCCGGTTTTATCTGGTTTTTAATTTTAAAAAACCTACAGATCAGGTTCGGTGGCCGGTTCAGAAGAAATTTTTCGCCGAACTAGACCGACCGAACTAATAACAACATTTTTTTTCCAAAATTACCCTCAGTTTAATTTTGTTTTCCAAAATTACCCTCACTTAAAATCTTCAAAACCCTAACTCTCATATTCTTCTCACGGCAGCCACCCACCATTTGCTTCTCCCTATCCCTTTCCCTTTCCTTCTACCTTTAAATCTCATCTTTTCGGCAGTTACCGTCTTCCCTTCTCCCTCTCATTTAACCTCTCCCTATCTTTCTGATGCCTTTCTCCCTCTCTCTCCGACGCCACCGTGTAAATCCATTCAAATTTGATCACCGTGTAAATCTTAGACATGGGACCGAGAAGTGGTCGTGGCTCACTGGTTCTCGAGGCTTGGTCACCGACGACGATGCAACCTCAGATCCACACCGATCCTTTCTCTTTGAAGATTTTGTTTTTGTTTTTTTTCAACTTGCTGTATTCTGTTTTTGTGGTTAAGGAAGGCTATATATTTGTGATTTTTTTTGTAAGTTCTTATTGATTTACTGGTTTTTTTCTGGTTGATTTTTGTTATTTAGTTTTTTTTTTTTCTTTTTGTCTCATTCCATTATGAGATCCAACCGACCGATGAAACTGACGCCGACCGACCATTAGCGGTGCGGTTTTGCATCGGTTTTGTTGAATGCTCGGTCGGTTTCGGTTGAACATTTTTTTAAAATGAAATTCTCGGTTCGGCTGAAAACTTGCCAAAAAATAGGCCGAAAACGACCGAGCCCACCCCTAATCCTGATCACGAAATATGTAACACAATCCATCATCTCTTTTTACCTGATTTTGCCTAGGAAGCCTAAAATATGCACCAAAATTACCATAATATCCTAAATCTTGAACTATTATCTTTAGGGTATAAAATCCCATCATATCTGGATCACAATCATCAACAAAGTCCAGTTTACCACCTATATAGATCTCTCTACACCCTAATGTTTCAAAATGACCATCATGGTACACTTTTAGTGTGAACAATTCGGACAGGAGCTGCAATACAAATCCACCACAAACAATCAACACAAACACAACTACCATTTCATATTACATTATATTAAACTACCAACTAATCAGCACAACCACCATTTTGCAGATTATATATATATATATTACCTACCAAGCAAAATAATAAATGCATAAATCCTTTCATTTTTTTCCAAATCTACATAATAATTAGATAAAGACAAATTGGCACGCAAAATAACAATTCATATGCATTTTATATAAATAAAGTGAAACAACAATTATATAACAATACATATATATGAAATAAAGTGAAAAGCAAGCTTTGTAAACATACCCAATTGGCACACCAAACAACAAGAGTTAACTAATCCCAACACACAAGATGATATAGAACAAACCCTAGGTAAAAACCCGCCCTATAGCACCTCTAGATATCCAGCGTATCTAGCAACACTAATTAGAAGGTAAATAATGAAATTGAAATTCGCCACAAAATAAATACATTTGATAAGAAAATCAATTCCTAATGCAACAAGTAGAAGAAGAATTATCCTCACTTGGAACACACAAGTCTTGTTGAAAACAAGAATAGATTCTAATTAATGATCAAAGTTGTCTTCCTTACAAGCTAGTAACTCCCTTTATATAGAGATTATGGTTAGGTTAAGAATCAATATATACCATAAAATAATTAAGAAAGTAATCCTAAGGCTGAAAACTAACCCTAAATAAATATAATCCGAAAATAGCAATAATTACAAAATTGCCATTATAAAATGCTTGTTTTTAAAATGACGTCGTTTCGTCTCTGCAACTCCCGAGTAGCATTACCACCTTCATTTCTTGCTTGGATATCATGCTTAAATCATTATTAGGCCTCATAAAAGTGTTTGGATAATTTGGATACTTGAATTGATCTTCATCAATTATTTTCTTCACAAGTCCAAGCATTCCTGTTTTGATCTTCTTAGCTCGAAAACGCGTCACTGGTCTACTTGGCAACACAATGTCATTACCACGAACATCCATGCTAGAATATGGCTCTACGATGCCTGCATCATACCCTCTCTCATAAAAAATATTCATCCTCGAATTTGCATCTATATCAAAATGAGAAAGATCAGAAACATTAAATGATGCAGACACATTATACTCACTTGGAAGATGAATATTGTATGCAATGTTATTGATCTTTTCGAGCACTTAAAAATGTCCATTTCCTCTATCATCCAACTTAAACTTCTTTTTGTTATGAAACATTTACTTATTCCAATGTACCCAAACCCAATCTTTTGGTTCGAATATCACTTACTTGATGCCCCTTGTTGGTTGTAATCTTTTGGGCATTTCCTCTAGGAATTCCTTCAAGAAAAAAACAAAAACACTAGGAAAATTTGGGTTAATGTTAGCTTCAGAAAAATAAAATTCCCTAAACTTCACAAGAATTAGTGCTCTCTTGCATAAGCATGATCCTTTTACATCTCTTTCTTTTACATAAAAACTCTTTTTCTTTTCATTTTTCTTATTTTTCTCTCTTGCATCTTTACACTCAATTATTTTATCTGACTCACTTCCTAAATTGTTCAAGATACACCTCTTTTGAAGATAAGGGTGCAAGTGTGACTTTCTTTCCATTGTGCTCAAAAAAATACCTATTCTTAAAACTTTCATGGATAGTCCTCCTATCGGATTGTCATGGTCTATCCAACAAAATATGCCCCGCTTGCATAGGTACTACATCACACAAAACCTCATCACTATACTTTCCAATAGAAAATGCAACTCTCACTCTCTTATTTACCTTAATCTCCCCACTATCATTCAACCATTGTAACTTATAAGGGTTAGGGTGGTTTTCACATACTAGTCACAACTTCTCAACCAAAGTAGTACTAGCAACATTAGCACAACTACCCCATCAATGATTAAACTACATGTTTTACCACCCACAAAACATCTAGTGTGAATAATATTCTCCCTTTGTTTTAGGCCCTCCTCATTCACCTTCAAATTTAAAACCCTCCTAATTACTAGGGACTCTCCTACCATGGGATACTGTACATCTTCCTCTTCACTAGAATCATACTATAATGGTGGCCTTTCCTCATCGAACTCAGACTCCGACATTACTTCATTACCCCTCATCAACATAGTTTTCCTATTTGGACATTCGGAAGAAATAAGCCCAAACCCTTGACATTTAAAACATTTTATTTTCTTATGTCTAGAAGTACTAGAAGTGTTAGGATTAGAAATACTTCTTGTTGGGTTGGCACTTTTATCCTTGAACTTGGATGCATCTCCAATTTTCTCTTTGGTCTCTAAGTTATTCTCTCTCTTCTTGTCGTCATAGTTGTTCCACTTCGAGTTGGAACCTCACTTCGAATTGGAGCTTGAAAACCCTTTTGATGACCCTTCACTTCTTAATTGCTTTTCCAATTTAATAGCCATGTTGACCATTTCTTCCATCTCTACATATGGATGTAGATCCACCACCTTGGCAATATCATTGTTCATCCCACTTAAAAATCTTGCCATTGTAGATTCTCTATCCTCTTCAATGTTGGCCCTTATCATAATCATCTCCATCTCTTTGTAATACTCCTCTACGGACCTAGACCCTTGTTTGAGTCTCTGCAACTTTTGATGAAGCTCTCTATAGAAATAGGATGGTATAAACCTCTTCCTCATAATTCTCTTCATCTCATCCCAAGTTGAGACCGGATCTTCTCTAAACCTCTTTCTTGACTGTATAAGTTGCTCTCACCAAACTAGAGCATAGTCGGTGAACTCCACTGCGGCTAGTTTAACATTTTTCTCCTCAGAGTAATTGTGACAATCAAATATTAACTTTACATTCTTTTCACATTCCAAGTATGCCTCGGCATCATTTCTTCCCTTTGAATGGTGGAATGTGCATCTTAATGGAACTTAAGTTGTCATCCCTTCCTCCTCTTGGCTCCTCTCTCCTAGGTCTTCTCCTTACGGTTTGGACTTCATACTCTTCTTCATCGGAAACATTTACTTTTTGTCTCCTAAGCCGTGTTCCCTCCCTTCTAGTATTATTGGACATGGCCATGGTCATCTCCCTCATTTGCTCCATCATCTCATACATCCTAGATTTCAATGCTTCTTCCATCATAGAAGTCAATCTCTCTTCCATCCTACTATACTTACCCTCCAAAGATTGTTGTAAGAGTTTTGGATCCGGTGTTGCCACTTGCTCTTCTTCCGAAGTAGAAACTCAATTTCTGTCTTTTTTAGACATTCTTACACACTCCCTTACGTGTTTCACTCAACAATGGTAAACCCTTGTGTTTCACATAAATTTGGCTTGTACCCTCTTTTGTGCTCATCACTCAAGCCTTTTATCTCTCAAGCCTTGTTCACCAAGTTGCACTTTAGAACCAATTATCTTTAAACAAAAATAGCAAATTTTAAAATTTAAACCTAACAATAAAAAGTAAATTCAATTCTAGAGCAAAATTGGCACAAAAGAAAAGGACAAAAGAGTAATAAAACAAATAATAATTACTCTATAAAATCAACACAATGAGAATATGAAACTAAACAAATTTAGAATAGGAAACAAAATAAATTTAGAATAGGAAAGTAAGAAAATAAGAAACTATGAGAATAAGAAACAAATAAATTAGGAAAGTAGGAAATATGAAATATGAAATAATAAAAATAAAAAATCAATTAGGAATAAGTAACTTTCTAATATTCAAGCAACCAATCTCAATATTTCAACTTTCAAATTTTTTTCGTATATATAATCAAATTCTTCTTTTTCCTTGTTTTTTTTTTTTGTACTCTAAAACATCAAGAACAATGAAGAACATGAAGAACTCTATAACAAAAAAAAAAAAAAAAAAAAAAAACGTAGAAAACAACAAGCTAATCAAAGACTCTAAAAAGAAAAAAAAACAAAGAACAAGATAAATATGAATTTATCTTAGCCTTGCTTTGATACCAAACGATGCGGAACCCCAAGCTTAAAGAAATCGTAATCCCAACACACAAGATGATATAGAAAAACCCTAGGTAAAAACCCGCCCTATAGCACCTCTAGATATCCAGTGTATCTATCAACACTAATTTAGAAGGCAAAGAATGAAATTGAAATTCGCCACAAAGTAAATACCTTTGATAAGAAGATCAATTCCTAATGCAACAAGCAGAAGAAAAATTAACCTCACTTAGAACACACAAGTCTTGTTGAAAACAAGAATAGATTCTAATCAATAATCAAAGTTGTCTTCCTTACAAGCTAGTAACCCGCTTTATATAGAGATTATAGTTAGGTTAAGAATCAATCTAGACCATAAAATAATTAAAAAATTAATCCTAAGGCTGAAAACTAACCCTAAATAAATATAATCCGAAAATAACAATAATTACAAAACTACCATTATAATCCAAAAATAGTAAATATTATGAAACTGCCATTATAAAATGCTTGTTTTTAAAATGACGTTGTTTCGTCTCTGCAACTCCCGAGCAGCATTACCACCTTTATTTCTTGCTTGGATATCATATTTAAATCATCATTAAGCCTCATAAAAAGTGTTTGGATCATTTGGATACTTAAATCGATCTTCATCAATTATTCTCTTCACAAGTCCAAGCATTCTTGCTTTGATCTTCTTAGCTCGAAAATGCGTCACTGGTCCATTTGGCAACACAATGTTATCACCACGAACATCCATGCTAGAATATGACTCTATGATGCCCGCATCAGTTTGGATACCTACTTGTAAAATCTGATAAAGCTTAAGTATCCCGGATGCAATGATTCTTTAAATGGAATCAGATAAGAGCATTGGCGAGGGCTGTAAGAGAGAAACAGAGAAAGAGAGAACAATGTTAATTAGTAGAGTGTTTATCCGTTCAAAAATGATAAAATTTGAAAATAACCACTGTGATTTAATTAGTAATTGATTGATTTTTTTTTTATCCAAATTGAACCGATTTATGCATCAAATTTAATTAATAATTAAATTGAATTGGTTTGGATGATCAGTTTGAATTTGGTCTTTTAATTATTTTTTAACTTCTTTAATTTAAAATCTTAAAGTTTGACTAAAACCTTTTTAATGTATCAATTTTTATTATTTTATGTTATAAAATATATCTTTAAAAAAATATTTATATTATATATAATTGTTTTATTATTTAGGGTATTTTACATCCCTCTCCCCTGAGGTTTTTCTAATTAACAATTAAATATCTGAAGTTTGCCTTAATGACATCCCCTCTATTCCGTTTGTTTGTTTTTTTTTTCCATTAAAATTGATTGGATAAGGGCATTATAGTATTTTTACACATCTGACACACTAACACTGATACCTAAATTACATCCCGCTCCCTTGCGTTTATTTTGCAATCACACCCCTTATTAGCTGATTTTTTCAATTAATACAAAAATGTATTTTTTTTTACCAAACCTAATTAAAGACATGGAAATATATATGTATATATATTCTTTTTAATTACAAATTAAAAGACGAAAATTTTATATCTAAATATATTATACATATATATATATATGAATTTGCTATAAAATATAATTGTTGAGCTCTATAAGCTCCTCAACAAAGATATTTTTATTTATTTTTTCTTGAATTTTAAAAAAATAATAATTTTGCTTTTGATTTTATAGTATTTAGAACTATTGGGTTAAAAAAAAAAAACTAAAAAAAAATTGCTATACAAAACATATCCTATTGTTGTGTTTTGTATAGCAATTTTTTTTAAAAAAAATCATGAAAAAAAGAAAAAAAAATATCTTTGTTGGGGAGCTTATGAAGCCCAACAAATATGTTTTATATATATATGTATAATATTTTTAGATATAAAATTTTTGTCTTTTAATTTGTAATTAAAAAGAAAATATGTATATATATATTTCCATGTCTTTAATTAAGTTTGGTAAAAAAAAATACATTTTTGTATTTATTGAAAAAATCAGTTAATAGGAGGTGTGATTTCAAAACAAATGCAAAGGAGGGTGATGTAATTTAGGTGTCAATGTCAGTGCGTCAGTGTTTCAGTTTCAGTCACGGAAGGTATTATTGTATTTTACTTCGCCACGTCGGATAGATAATAATATATTTTAACGGAAAAAAACAAACGGAAGTGAAGATAATGAAATTTAGACAAATTTCAGAAATTTAATTGTCATTTAAAAAGATTTCAAAGAAGGAAAATGTAATACCCTATTATTTAAAAGGTAATTGGACTGATTGAGTTCGGTTAATCAATTTTTATAGACTAAAAACCGTATTGATCCTATCTAATAGTCATTCTTCAAAATTCAAATTGAATAAAATTTGAACATACTAAAATAATCGATTTAAATAAGTTGGATTTCAATCAGTCAATTTTATTAGCTAGTTAGTTTTTTTGAACACTTGGGACAATCCAAACAACAACAAAAAAGAAAACGAGAAAGAAGGAGAGAGAGAGGGAGAGCAGCCAAATAATTCGTCGCAATGCCTACCTCTTTAATAGTGAGAAAATCTGGATTGAATGTAGCCTAATGACCAAAAGAAAATATATAATATGTCATATAGACATTAATTTATTCTTATAACACAAAAATAGTATCATATATAATTTGGGGTATACAATGATATTCCCTTTTATTTATTTATTTATTCAAGAAAATATTCTTTAAATTCATAACATCTTCTTTAATGGAAATAATTTATTTACTTTTTCTCAGAACCCTTCCCTTTAAAGCATTCTTTTTTAATTAATATTGAGACTGATTGATAAAAACACTTACCAGAAAGTCTAGAATGAACAAATATACACAATCTAGGAATTAGATACCATACAGAAAATACAACCAATCGAACAAATTTAATTTTTCCATAAAAATACATAAATGTAAAGCATGACTATACTAGTTTGAAATATAAATGGATCATAAACGTGAAGAATATTCAATACAACAAATTTAATTACAAACTTTACAATTTTCACAGGCCAAGCATGCATTGCATTTGTATTCATGCAAAAAGCTGACCTTTTTCTGTTGGATGCAATTTAACTAAACTAGATTATTTTAAATATTAATCCAATTCAATCCAATCCAAATCCAGTTTAATAAAAAAATATACTTTTGTTTCACTCAAGTTTCCAACAATGAAGAAAAAGACAGAAATCCTGACAAGCACAGTTAGAGTTACTCCGAGTAGAATAATAAGCACTTCCATTATCACTTTCCATACCTCCATGTACACTTCCTTCCTTATCGCTCTCGGATTCCGGCGGCGACCCCGGTTTGAATATAAACAAACCGTGTCCGGTTCCCGGAGTGCTAAAAAGCCAATCGTGAACATCCCAAAAAATTTGAACCGGCTGCTTGCTTACGGTAACGGTTTGGTTCCCTCTGAACTTCCACTGTAGATTTTTTATGTGGATCACGACGAGTCCGTCGACGCTGATCCACATTTCGGGATCGTTGGGCCCGGAAGTGGAGCTCTCGACGACGATGTCGTGCTCTTTCCTCCTTTCGCTATCGAATCTAGCTCGAGTGGAGAAACATTTCTTGGCGAACACGTTTTCCTTTTTGAAGAACAAAACCGGGTCCAGGAGAGCCGGTCTAGATTTGGTCCTCTTGTAAGCTTTTTTCCTGCAGTCTCCGAGCAAAAGCACGACCTCTTCGTCGCAGACGAGAGCGATGTAGAAGTCGGAACAGGGCTCGGGACAAGTGGAGGAGAATTTAGCCGATCGGACATCCCAGAAGACCTCGAGGTGGTTGGAATCGACGTCGATGGATTTGTAGCCTTTTTTGCACCAGAAATGCCAGGGTTTGAGGTCGATCTTGCAGGTATTGTGGAATTCGCCGGCTAAGCTGTGGATGGAGATGGTGAGAGAGTGGTTCATGAGGTTCTTACACCATAAAACCGTCACCTTCCGGAAGAATCCGGCGATGTTCACGGTGTATATGCATGTCACCGTGCTCTGAGCTGTTTTCGATGTGATTGGATCGCCTGAGATTTTCTCTGCTACAGGTGATGGCTGGTTTAGAGAATGAGATCTCAGAGTAAAAGCCATTGTTTTCTTTGCAATTGCAATTTTATTGCATATTTTGAGATTCAATTCGGTTTGTAACAGACAAAAATTTCTTTCATTGCAAAAAAAGCTTTTTATTACCTGGAAAACCCCCCTTGAAAATTTTGAACGAGAATATAAATTTGGTTTTTTTTTTTTGGACGAAAATATGGAGAAATCGAAGAATGAAGAACTCTGATGCCGAATTCGTCAGCCAAGATGAAAATTCAATGTTTGTGTTGCAGAGTGATTATCAGCAGGCAAGAAAATTGTGGCATTTGGTAATTTATTTTTATTTTTGGCAAACAGAGGTTGTGTTTGATGAGAAAGATAAAAACATGCATATGAGAAGGTTAAAGAAAGATTAGTAGAGTTTGTTAATAATGAAAGAGGAAAAATCTCTATCTAGAGGCTATAAATTTAGTGCTGTCCGAAACTGAAGGTAACCAAAGAAAACTCTACTTTGATAATGTTTTACTATATTCAGCTTAATTTAACTGATTTAATTTGGTTAATCTTAATTCTCCAAACGGCCTTCAAAAAAGCTTTTAGAAGTTTCCAATTTGTCTGACTATCCACGGCAACATTATATATATATATATATATATATATATATATATTTAAGATTTAACAATAAAATGAAACTTACCTAAATATATATACATTTTGAAACAAACTCTATAAGTTGAATTCAAAATAATATAATATGCATTTTCTTCAAATTATTATGTATATTATATATTCAAATTTTAGAAAGAAATAAAAAAACTGAAAGGAAAAAATAACAACATTTTAAGCATATGAAGGTTTTGTGTTTCTAAAAATAAGTTTAATCAGAAGCAGAAATGAATGGCCAAAAATATCCTGATGGCTTTGTGAGCTTGAGGATGATCACTAGGCTTTTTGCTATAACCAAAAACATAAACCACACAAGTAATTACAACCCTGCTATTATATTGATATGTTTTCATCAAACCAGATTATATAATGGCTAAACTATACCGTCAGGACCGAGTTGGTCCAGATTCAATCACAGCAAATGATTTTCACTGGTAAATAAATCAGATTACACATCAAAATCTTAAAACTATGTTTGAAGGTTCTTTTCTAAACCCCAATTCGCAATCTTTTTATACAATGCAACATATACAACACCCCCACCATTCCATACCATATTACCATGAAAGTGTAACTTTTACAAAAAGCTTGTCATACTACATTTTCCTTGTCATTTGTCATGTACTCTGCCTTGTTCGCAGTTTCCTCTCTAACTTCTTTATCATCATTTTGAACGGAATTCCTGTCACCATTTTTCGATGCTAAGATTTCGCCTATATGATTGTCTGAAGCTTTTGCCTGAACTGCTTCTAGATACAATAGCTTCACTAAATTCTTAAAGCGACGTCTGAAGGATGGTATGCGAGATAGGGAAGCCACAAGCCCCTGCAGTCTGACAGGAAACTGAATGATTTAAGTATGCCTAGAGGGTCCAGGAGGCAGATAAGATAATAGTGTATAGGCAAGAATAAACAACGAAACAAGTTAAAAATTTCAGATTTAAACATAAGTAAATATACCTTCTAATTATAGCTTGCAACTGAGCCCTTCTGACTTTATCGCTAGATGAAAATTCAGTGCTATCCCACTCCTCAGGCCTATCATTTTTACATTTCATAAACAGTCCTCTGAGACAGATCTCTTCGTTCTCATCCAATTGAAGTGTCTTTAGTTGCTCTTTCATGATCAATAAGGGCCCGATGAACCACTCAAAAACTTTATCCCTTGGTCCGTTCGTCCTTGTCAATTCCACATCATCAGCTTTGGATTCAAATAAGAATAGTCATGATTGGAGAACAGACAGAATCATATAAAGCTAAGAACATATATAATTCGAGTAAGATACACACAGATCACCAATCCAGATGAGTTGGACTTTGCAGATGCAAGCAGGCACTGTAATATCGACCAAGCAGGTAGTTTAATGCCCAACTTCTTGCAATCACCCTTCATAATGCATTCTTCAATGTCTTTGAGATCTATCATACCATTGTGAATGAGTATCCTGCCATTTACCTTGCAGGATTTAAATAGCCAGTCCCAGACCTGAAATTGAACTCAGTACAATAGAATTCATGTGAAAATATATTAAATGTTAAATCTTGGTATGTGATTAGAACCTTACCTGCATTGGTTTATACTGTTGAACTGCCCATTTCAAAGTCCTTGACTGTTGTGAGACAAGTTTTGAACTGAATGAAGCTCGTCTCCCATTCTTCAAATCATTGTCGTCTAGCATTTTAGTGGTAAGGCTGGAGATCATTTTTCTGCAGTAAATGGGCCTGGCTGTCGCAAGGATATATCATAATCAAAACCAATGACACATAGACATTTACTTTGTTGTGAACTAGGATATGGGGTGTATTTTCCAAATCCACACCCCCCCCCCCACCCCCCCACCTTCCCCTTTCTCTCTTCTCTCTCCCTCTCGTAATAAAAGATTCAATTATTCACCCATTAAACTGTTATGACGGCTGGGGAAAATGAAATAAACGAGTCCATAAATGTACCTTGGAAGGCAGGATCCCTCTCTCAAGTAGAGTAAATCGTTTACATATTCATCAAACAGCGAAATCACAGCGACAATGTAGGAAAGTCCCATAAGCAATGAGTCTTCCTGGAAATTTATGCATCTTTTTAGATTAAACTTCATACCAACAGAAAAGGGAACTGTCCGCATTTCAATACTTTTCAAAATTATGATCCAAACTCAACAAATAATGAGAAAGGAAACTTCTGGCAGACCTGGTGAACAACTATGCCACTGTATAGTCCCAGGAAGAAGCTGGAGATAACTGCAGCTATAACAGCTCCAATGACAGCTAAAGGCCATAAGATGATGGCAAGACCGGCAAATGGAACACACACAGTCTCCAAGAATGGCCCTTCCCTGCCAATTAAGTCTTCTAAAAGCCTCTTCCAGCCTTTGAACAGCATGTATGGGCTTTTCCACAAAGCAACTGCTGTAATGAAAAGGACATCCACTGGAACACCAATCAGGCATGCCAACAAACAACTTGGCAATTTTGTTAATCTAGCAAGGACAAAATGACAGTTCAAGTTAGATTCTTTTCGTCTACCAGTAAGAAACAACACATTAAAACAAAGGTTTCGCACTTTATGTCCACGGGCTTTTCGTCTGCAGGTATCTTCTCGACTAGTTCATCCATATAGGAGAAATATGAGTGAAAACAAAAATCTGTAAAATCTTGCACCACTGTGCAGCTTCCTTTGATAGTGGACCAACAACCATCCTGATAATTCAGAAATTAAGAAAACCAAATTATTTGGGGTAACCTAAATATGTCTACCAGACCACCACCTAAAGGCATAAATAATAGAAGCAATTAACTTGTAAAGAGTGATTAAAATGATATTGACGATTATAACAAGTATGATCACATCATAACTATTTCAATACTCTTTGTGAGAAAGCTACTCAAGATTCTTTACTAATCAGATTGGACTTTCATGCTCCACTTAAAATTCCAAATCGAACCTTGTTTTAAAAGGATAATAATCTCCATAAATCCCATTAAGTGTTGTATGTAATTAGAATTACATGAAGATATCTCTTTCTAGATTCCTTTTACTTTTCTTGCACGATTGCATGTCCCTGCCAATATCTCTTTATGCATATTATCTTTGTTTCTTATTTACATGTGATGCTCTTCATCAATTGCTTAGACTATACTAGCCTGTTAATGATAGAAGGAACGTGGTCTGATAAGGCTGATCTCTTCTAGAAATGCTTAATGGCATACTTAATGTTTCTGTAACCAACAGCACATTTTCTGTAAATAAAAAATGCTGTTATTATTAGAATTATGCAAAAGGTAGATTCTGATGCAAGTATTAGAAAACAAAAAGATGATCTAATTGATTTAAATAGAACAAAGAAAAAAAAAAAAAGCTGTTCTGATGAGAATTATGCAAAAAGAGAGATTCCAATGCAAGTGTTAGAAAACGAAGAGATCGTCTAATTGATTTAAATAGAACAAAGAATTAAACTAACTTAGAGGTTGGAAGGAAGAAACTTGTGCAAGATTGACAACAACCAGGAATAACCAATGTTACATTTTCTTTCCATGAAATACAGCTTTACAAAACAGAGGAGTCTAAAGCTAAAACATAAAGAAGAAGAAGATGATAGATTTATATCATATGGTAAAAAACTACCAAAAAATGCTCTACTTGCAAACAAAGTAGAGAACTTAAAGGAAACATACTGCAAAACAGTGGTAGAATTTATCACTGAAATTCTCGCCAGAAGCCTCAAATGTTCCAATAAGAGGAGTAAAAAACCCATATCCTACTCCACCCAAAAGGCTTCCAACAATTCCAAGAACCGGCCAAAGGACAAGAGGCAGTGGCAGTGATATCAGTACCAGAATCTTCAGAACCAGACCAAGCTTTTTGCTTCTGAGATTACAGGGAAGACATCAGAGAATTCTCGACAGATGAATAGCAGAAAAGATGAAAACCATACCTTGCCGCACAGTAATAAGTCCAAATACAATGTGCAGGCCAAAGCCCAAATATGACAGCTGAATTCCCAACCACTATGATTACTACCGCAACTGGTCCGATTAGAGCAGCTGTTTATAACAATCACATATATAATCACTATAAATTCAGAAATATGAAAGACCCAGAAATTCCATTTTGACTCCATATGCATGAAATACATACCATCTATATATAAACACACACACACACACACACACACACACACACACACACACACACACACACACACATTCTAGAACCATACGTTTCGTATGATTTGTATAATAAGAGATTAGTTCCATTCTATTTAATCCTAGAACCATAAACCCATATGGGTTTCATCACTATCCCAGTAATACTTAAATGGGTATTCTTAGAAATTATAATACTTGCTTTGCAAAAAGACAAACATTGAACAGCACAAGAGCTTGAGAAATCTTTTCAAAGAACAGAAGCACATGGGGTACGTACCTTTGATTAGGCCAAGGATGAATAGAAGAAAAAAGAAAGGAAAGAAGGAGATGAAGCTCCATAGCTTGGCTACAAATCCCGTAGGAACCTCCATGACGACACTGGGGTAGGTAATTTTGGGAACAATTTGAGGACAAAAATGGAATCAAACGTTGCTGTGTTTTAAGTAGTACAGAGAAGAGAGAGAGAGAGAGAGTTTGGGCCTCTTTGTAATCGTGTTTTTGGCTTTTGCCAAAAAAAGCATGAGAGAGACTGTGAACGTGGGGTTACGTGGCGAGTGACTACAAATCGGGAGGACACGTGGCAGTCGGGAAAATCGTGAAGCGTGATATTACTCCCGCGAAAGCAAATCTCGACAGGAACTGCACCGTTTTTTTTGGCGGGAACCACCTTCCCGATAAGAAAAAGGTGCACTTTATTATTATTATTATTTTTTAATTTTTAATTATTTTTTTACTTTTTTGGGTAATTGTTAGGTAGATAGTCTTTTATATAAAGTTATTGATATTCCATATAATCGTGTAATTTTCAGTTATATCAATTTATAATTTTGGACATCATGAAATTAGGGAATGCAGATGTGTTATAAAATAATTATTGAATATTTAATTATGAATGATTTATTATGTAATATCATCCATATAATGGTTGGTTATAAAATATGTTGTACATCTTTAAAGAATACATAAAAAATGAACTTCTGCATCAAGGTTTAAACTATTCATAAAAAATATTCATCAATTAATTTATTTGATTCCATGTAAATATCCTTTTCTATATATAAGTGAGAAGTACTCAAGTTTTGGTCATTTTTTACTATTCAAAATGGTTAAAAAAAATGGATGTTTCATGATACAGGTGCATTATTGAATATATATATACATTGAATTGGTCTTTTTTTAAGAGAGTCCAACATAAGTTTTTAAGGTCTATTCATCATCTATCGAAATTTTGTCCAAAAATGTAGACTTGACTAAATGAGCTGAGCCTTAAAAGTATGCTCTTGGACCTGATTTTGGGTGGTTAATAGAAATTTATTGTGTCCTTTTAATAAGTTGCAACTTTTGAGAGAAATAGTTGTGTTGTCCTGCATCAGTTGGTATCAAAGTTGGAGGTCATGTGTTCAAGTTTCTGATATGTGCATGTATAGTTGGAAGTGGTAATGAGTTGTTTAAGTTTGTTAATGAGTAGTTATATTGTAGTGGATTAGTAAGTTAGTAGGCAATATGATTATTTTTATTATAGTTGGTTATTTTGCTATACTATTATAAATATGTATTAATTTCTAATAGAAAAGTATGAAGTGAATTTATCTTAATTATCTTCATATCTTAAAATTCATATTTATCAGTGGATCTATCTCTTTTCTTTCTTCTCTAAATTCAACCATAATAGTGGTATCAGAGCCAGTTTCACCATTCTTCTTTTTCTTTTCTCATCAACTCTTGTTCTACTATGGACACTCGTGACAAAACAAAGGCAGAATTCCGTCATGAAAACAGAATCTTGGCCTGTCATGAGTCCAAGTTCGATCAAGTTAACGTTGCCATACAAACGATTCTTATCGAGCTTCAATCTCTTCTGATTCAGAGTTCTCCGTCTAGCCATCCAGAGATTAACCCTTTTGCTATAGGGGAATCATCTCATTCTCCTCATACTTCTCGACACAACAACAACAATGATTCTCATCATCAACACCTTACATTGTCTTTTCATGATGACATTCGTTTAGATGTCAAAATCAAGCAACCGCGTACCTTGGCTGATGCAATAGGCATAGCTCACTTAATCGGGGAGAGGAATAATTTATACAAGAAGCATAACTCACCTATTTGCCCATTACTAGTGGTAGTAGCGCCTGCGGCACCAACAAACTCTAGCGCCGAAGTCTTAGGACCTCCATCAGTCCAAAGAGTTCGTATGCAATATTCGGTTCGAAGCCTTACTAATTGAGAAGCTTGTGAACGTCTTGAGAATGGATTATGTTACTATTATGATGAAAAATTTGTACCGAGTCACCGCTGCGAGCGACCACAATTATTTATGGTCGAAGATTCAATCCATATGAGTGTCGAGGATATAGCGGACATCGTACCTGAAAATTCTTTTCATCCTTGCGGACAAGGATCACTAAGGGGAGGGAAATGATATGTGCATGTATAGTTGGAAGTGGTAATGGGTTGTTTAAGTTTGTTAGTGGGTAGTTATATTGTAGTGGGTTAGTAAGTTAGTGGGCAATATGATTATTTTTATTATAGTTGGTTATTTTGCTAGACTAGTATAAATATGCATTAATATCTAATAGAAAAGTATAAAGTGAATTTATCTTAATTATCTCCTTATTTTAAAATTCCATATTTATTAGTGGATCTATCTCTTTTCTTTCTTTTCTAAATTTAACCATAACAGTTTCCATGAGTACACCTTGGGTGTGGGTGGGGTTATTTTTGTAGGTGAGAGAGAATGGTGTAGACTCATTTATTTAAGTGATGGAGAATGATGTAGGTGCACTATTAAACACATATGTGAGCTTATGATGCATCTCGAATGGGTTTTTTCCAAGAAGAGTCCAATAGAAATTCATGAAGTCTATCCTTTATTTAGCTGGATTTAGCCTAAAAATATGATCCTGAATAAATGGGCAGAGCATGAAGAGTGCACTTTTGGGACTAATCCTGAATGGTTGACAGGAATTTACTATGCCCTTCATAACGATTGCAACTTTAGAGAAAAAATGGTTGCGCCGTCCTACATCCCTTCCCTTGCATTTTTCCTTTGTTTTGTTTTGTATTTTTTTTTTTATTCACTTCAAGAATAACACCATTAAGAGTCAAAAATCCAAATTTACTTTTTTTTTTTGTCTTCTTTCTCGATATGGTATGCTAAGGATACATTAGTAATTACATTTATACAATGTACAAATCTCTTATTGGAGATTTTTGGGATCCCAAGGTATGGCTTTTGATTCTAATGTTGAAATTTAAATAAGCATAATATTAGATAATATACATAATGCAGTGGAGAAATTATAATCTCAATCAGATATCATGATATTCAATAACAAGTATCAATATACCGTTCACTATAGTCTGCTATTGATTCTCAATTGTTATATAACCTACAAAACAATAAAAATGTTATAGAGACCACTATGAAACCAACTCTCTCAACCCTTTGCTCTTTCTCATTAGATTAAAAATAATACGTATGTTTAAAACAATGGTCCTCATCTTATATTTATAACCCACACAAAATAATAATATAAATAATAATAATAATAATAATAATAATATATAAAAATAGAGATGAGTCTAATTTCTAATATGGTTTTACTGAGAAAGAGACACCAGGTTTCTTTGGTCTAATGGGCCCATCAATTAATAAAGAAATAGTGATTTCAATGGGCATCATTACTATAAATTAAACAATGTGTTCAATCTCATTATTGGAAACATCGAAGCCCAGTAAGTGAGTCCACTTGATTATGCATAGTCCACATAATTATTCTAACAATCTCCCACTTGGACTGCATTATCATCAACTATAAATCAATACTCACTTACCTCAGAATCTTACACACAAACGATCATTTCAGTTAAGCACATAACATACCAACATGGTTCAACAATACACATAATCTAGATTCTAGAGATTCAATATAAGTAAATCTTAAACAATAATCATAACCATTTCAACTATACATATAATGTATCTACATGATACAACAATATACACAGTCTAGGTGTTAGAGATTTACTACAGCACTAGTGGATCAAACAAACACATTTATAAAGATCAAACATCTCAAACAGTTCAATTTTAAGGAGCCAACATACCATATGTGTGCACACATTCATATATAATAATGATCCACTTCCATGCATGTATTTCTCAACAAGGCAATACTATCTATCCAACAACTTGTTCAATAATGCAGATTACAATACTCCCACTAAAGTAGTATAGTCTCAACTACTCAACGCTCCCATATAAGATACATGCTCCTAAATGATGCTTGCATGCAAGCTTTTGGTTAGTGAATCTGTCAACATGTTATAAATTTGCGTGTGTACATTAAATATGAGGTCTTTACCACTTTCTCTTTCACTTTATATATATAATCTCACATCGATGTATTTGACTTTAGATGTACTCTTAATATTATTGGAGAAAGTTACTGCTGCGGAATAATCATAGTACATCTTGATCTCACATTGGCGGTAACACCTCATAGAGCATACACAAAATTCCGCAGTCAAACTGTCTCAATGATTGCCTTAAAACACGCAACATATACTCTGCTTCTACAAATAAGGATGCTACAACAATCTGCTTGGAAACTTTCCAAGACATAGCTCCTCATGCCATGATACAAACATACCCAGTAGTGGAATTCATATCATCCACACAACCAATATAATCAGCATCACAACTGCCAACCATATCAAGTGAGTTGGTGCGCTGATTTGTCAACACATAATCTTTTAAACATGAAGATATTTCAATACTTTCTTGATTGTTTGCTAACACAAATATAGTAATTACTCAAATATCTACCAAGCACATTTTCAGTATAAGAAATATCAAATTGTGTGCGCAATTAAGTACAACAGACTCACTATAATAACAACGCATGCAATATTTGAGACCATTTTCATTTAACATCTTCTCACTTTCATCTTTTGAAAAATAATCCTTAAAAAATTTGTCACTTTCCACCACCGAAACCTTACCAGAAGATTAATTAGTCGTATCTTAATGAATCTTTATATCCAAAAAATATATAATGCCTTATCAAGAATCTCTATATTCAAACATTGGCTAAATAAGATTCAACATTTCTCCACAAATAGGTCATAATTATTGGACACAAACAGTATATCACCAAACACACTGAAACATAAACATAAAACTATTCCCACTTATCCATGTCAAAATTGAATGCAACTAGTATGTCATCACATACAAACCACAAATATGAGGTCACTCCCACTGATCCTCTATAACATTCTTCAATAAATGATTATAGCGTTGTCTTCAAACATAGATATACCACTGTACCAAGGCTTGCTCAATCCATAAATTCATTCGTTAAGCATACAAAGAAAATATTAATTCCTTAGCTTTCGGAAGCCAACTTGTTATACCGTTCAAATGTCTTTACATAGATATCCATTTAAAAAATGCAGTTGTGTCATTAATCAGATGCATCTCATTCTCTTGACTAAATCTTTAGCCATAAATCTCAGTCTTAAACTTTTCTATTTAACCATCGGAGTAAGTTTAGTATGAAAAATTCATATTCAACCAACAAGTTTTCATTATAGTGACAATTTAACCACATTATGTACCATAAATGTCACATCATCAATCATCGCATCTAATTCAAAAATAAGATTGCAAAATACTTATGGCTTCCCAATAATTGTTGAATCAAATTAATTACTTATAACATGTTTGCGAATCCTTTATGACCTCTTAAAAGTACATCATTACCAAATACATATTCTAAACTCCACATCCTTCATCAATTTCATCCTTATTGAACGGATATACTTCCATTTCCAAAGCTCAATCTCTCTTGGTCCTTGACCAAGATCAGTGCTAACATTATCTTCAAATAAATCCAACTTTGTTTAACTCAACAATAGTGGTGGTATGAGATTATAAATAACATATGGAACATTTAAACCCAATAAATTACCGCAATGATCTTAAAATCCAATATCTTGGTAAGGAAATTATAGGTTTTACCAAACATTCACGACCTTATACTCGAAAAAGAACTAGGCTTCACATCTGATTTCAGTTTATAAGTTGAAGTCCTCAAATTTCACCCTCAAAAAAATTCAAGTAAATATTTTAGCATACATCGCACTATATCCAAAAATTTAAGACTTTTCATTTCTAGCATTATATATAATGTGTTATTTACATTCTTGAAAAACCTTTTAGATGGCCCAAAGTTTCTGTCAATCTCATCAAACATTACATAGTACCCACCATCTCTGTCAGACTTCATAACTTTTATTTTTCTTGTTCCTTTGAAGCTTTAATTTGTCATCTCAAAAAAGGGATGGAGCGAAAATTTCACAACCATATGTGTAAATTGAAAACTTCAACAATAATTTACATCTCTTAACTCAACATCAATAAAAACATGCTAAATACCAAGATTAGTAATGTACCATATATTACTAATCTTTCAATCTCTTTTCTAAAAAATATGACTCAGATATTTACTTCGCAGCAGAAAAGAATTATCCTCAATTATCGCATATTTGAGAGTAATAATAACATCAACCATAACATCGTACAATTCAAAAGTATATAAAATACCACATGAAAATGCTTATCCAATCAAAATAATCTCTTAATCCAAAAAAAATACCACTTTTATACCATAATGAAAATCTATGATCATTTATATTCAAAATGAAATAGAAGTCAACTAACATCATCACAGTATATAAGAACTTCATCTAACTTCCATAAATATTAACATTCACTCAGGTTTGTTGGTCTCTTCGAGCATGTTAGTTTCTTCATCAAAGCATTATGCTATGCCTCCTATTACCAATATCAAAATCTTTTGTTCCAAGAAACACTCAACTCGTTGAGTATGGTAACTTGATCCGACTCCAAGTCAAAATATACCCACATTACCAACTTTATTACACATAGAAGAAAATATCAATTTAGCGACAATGCTTACCATTTATATCAAACTTGACAAACCTTATACCAATTTTCATAAAAAAAAAATAGGCACTGACAACTTCAAAGATTCTTTAACACTTATTCATTCATATAATGGTCCAATATCATCAGTAACAATTGTTTAAACAATCTCAATATTCACATAACTTTCTAGCTTTGCAATGGTTTAATTAACAGCCTTCTTCGATGGAATTATTCTCCAAGCTTAAATTAGCTTCGACTAAAATTAAATTTAGCAGAGTCTTATATATCACAACAAACGTCATTAAACAATCATAGCAAATATAGGTGGAGTATTTATGGAATGCTCATAGCTGCGGTAATGACAAATGTCAACAACATGCACATCTCAATAAGATCATGCATTAGCTCATTTCCCAACCTCCAATATATATATATATATATATTCTTTTAAACAAAAATAAATCGCTAGGGCTCTCTGAGCACAAAAGAAACTCATACACGGGTAAGAAAAATTAATTAAACACCACAACTAAATGCATTGAATCAATTATCGACAGGGTAAACAAGAATCTGCAGTTCATGGCATTTAACTAACCTCCTTCACTAATCTAAGTATCCTACCAAGTAATTAAGCTACCGACAAGATGACTTAAGTACCCGTATGGACCTTAGTATCAATTCATTTTGGGAGAAAATACATTGACAATTTTATGATATAGACAAGCTAAGTCTCACGACAGGCAAATACTTAAACATCCTAGACCACTATGTCAAATTTATATAAACATTACTATATTGACAATGATATAGACAAGCTAAGTTTCAAGACATGCAAGTACTTAACATCCTAAACCACTATGCTAGTTCTTTTTTTTTAATTAAACAAAAAATATTTTAACGATTTTAAGATATGGAGAAATCAAGTTTCATAAAATAAGTATTAAATCTCATGACAATTTCATAGTTTAGACATGTCAAATCTTACGACAGACAAAAATTTGATCATTCTTTACTACTATGTCAAAATTTGGTACAAAATCAAATCAACGGCATGCAATTAAAATTACCTTTAAAAAGGAAAATTTTAATAAAATAAGTTCAATTCAAAAAATATTTTGCCCACTAAAAATTATAATTTCATATAAAATATAGATATTGACAATTTCATAGTTTAGATATATTAAACTTTACGACAGGTAAAAAATTGAACATTACGCACTACTATGTCAAATAATTAAACATAAAATGATTGAAAATGACAATATCATCAAAAAATAATATAATAAGATCATTTATTAATAAATAAATTAAGTTGAAAAAAATATGTTGACCATTTAAAACCAACAAATAAATTAAGTTGGATAAAAATATTTTTGGCCAAATAAATTTTTTTTATTTAAATAAAATAAAAAAACTGTATGATGACGTTAGCAACCCATCCGCTGACGTCAGCAAACCCTATGCGATGACGTCAGCAAACACATATGCTGACGTCATCCATGATCGAAATTGACCCGGTTTGCAGACCCGTGGGTACAACGACCCGCTTTGCAAACCCGGTTGGTTCTCACTTGTTCGGCCTCCATTTTCATCTCTGTTTGACAGGTTTTGATCCTCATTCATTTTCCAATCATAATTTTCTTTCAGTTTTACCAATTATTGCCGAAAAACATAAACTCATAAGAGAAATCATATTTGGCCATTAAAGAAAAAATAAAATACAAAACTCTTCTGATATCTCAAGCTTACCAACTGGAAAAACAATTAAAGCTATCAAACATGCTCCAAATCTATCATACAACGAAACTCAAACAAAAATTTCAATTAAAATATGAAATTAATGTCAGATCTGAAAGAGAGATATATATACGTATACTCGGTAAAAAATAAAATATTCTGAGCAATATACATATCAAATTAACCCAATCTTAGGCCATCAATCTAATCGTAAAACATCAATTAGCAATAGCAGCAATAAGATTCAATCAAAAGCGTTCAATTCAACAATTATCAATTATAAAATTAACAATCAGTTTAACAATGGAAAAAATAAAATAAAATAAAATAAAATATATGGCCAGTTGAATATATATGAACATGCTTTGATACCATTGTTGAAATTTAAATAAAAATAATATTAAATAGTATACATAATGCAATGGATAAATTATTATTTCAATCAGATCTCATGTTATTCAATAGCACGTATTAACGTACTATTCACCATAGTCTGCTACTGATTCTCAACCCTCTACTCTTTCTTATTAGATTAAAAATAATATGTATGTTTAAAACAATGGTCTTCATTTTATATTTATAACCCACACAAAATAATAATAATATATATAAAAATAGAGATTAGTCCAAATTCTACTGAGAAAGATATATAAGGTTCCTTTGGTCTAATGGACCCACCAAAGAATAAAAAAATAGAGATTTCAATGGGCCACATTACTATAAATTAAACAATGTGTCCAATCTCATTATTAAAAATATCGAAGCCCTATAAATAACTTCACTTGATTATGTTCGGTCAACATAATTATTCTAACATCTAATGAATGATACTTTGACTTGGAGCAAAAATTAAGTAGTCTCATAACCATATTCTCAGGCAGAAAAGTTGCGACAAGATTTCATGTGTGAGTCCTGCATATCTTTGTGTTTGAGAACGTGGTGACCTCGGCCCACCTTTTTTTTTCCTTTGACTTGTTCGGCAACAACTTTGTTCAATGTTCACGCAAGTCTACATCTCTCACTAACAACACTCTTTTTCATCATCTTCTTTTCTTCTAATGCGAAGGAGCTCAAAAGGATAAATATTTCATCACAGAATTCTATACAAATGCTTCCAAAAATCTCCATGCCAATTTTCAGATGAGGATAACAAACTCTCCATTCTGACTGGAAAACCAACCACATCGGCTATTCTTTTCCTCATCGATCTCTTATATAATATCTATATTCAAGATATGGTCATATGCTATTGAATTTTTTTTTTCTTCATATATATTTGATTTTGAGGAGATAGTTAGGATATTAAAATAAGCTCACTAAATTCATTTCAGATGGATATCACCGGTAAATTAGACATGAGGATGTTAGAGTTTTGTATATTTATTTAGATTATAAACTCTTTAACACCTTCACATGCAACTGACTTGCAGTTGATTTAAAATCTGTGAAGTGTGTCATCAGTGATTCAGACCTAATAATGTAAGTTCTTTGTAATTTTTTGGATAAAGAATTTAGCACATTTGTCCTATGTCGCTAAAACCAGGGATTCAAATTTGAGAATATGAGTTTTGTGTATTTTTATGTTTATTATTTATTTTGATTAGAATGAATGAAATAATTTTGTGATTGGATTAATTGGAATTGAACACTGTCTGTCTAAGAATTGGTTTGGAGATTTCAGAAAATTTGAGAAAAATTAGGCAATTTTGGTGGTAGGTGCCATCTCAAAAATGTTTGATCCATTGACACCTTATGTCTGGTTTCTCTTGATGGAGTAGTGTAGAATTTCAAAACATTTATTCACATGTTGCAACTAGCATAAGTGGAAGTCTGCTTATATGTTGCATGGGTTTGTCATCACTTATATTCTTTTTCCTTTTACTGATGAGACTCTCAGTGAGTCATTTTACATGTATAAGTATGGAGAAAATGGGTTAGAAAAATGGATGATACTAGTTTTTTGTTTTCTTGAACCCCTACTTAGCACCATACGGTCTTAAAAGCTCAAATTTATAAAAAATGAAATGAAATTGAACTATATACTTTAACATCTTTCATGTGTGGGCATCTTCATGTTTGGAGGAGATTAAGCCCAACACGCAAGAGAACAAATTTTTAGGCCCAACACATGAAAGATGAATTAATTTTTGAAAACTAACACCGTCAAGTTTTTGAATTTAAGATCTCTAGCTTTGATACCATATTAAACCACAACCTAACATCATTTGATTTCAAAGCTCAAACTTATGAGAGATGAACTTGTATTGAGTTGTATACTTTAACATTAGCTTAATCAACTCTTAGTACAATTTTTCACCACTTGTGCAACCATCACATCCTTTAATTAATCATGTAGTTATAAGCTCTTTTCAAGCCTTGAACTAGGTTTCATTGTTGTTGGTGATATAGACAAGTGATCTCGCTCGTATATATTTGAACAAGTATGACTGTTTATGAAGTGCATCTACTTCGAGAAGTAATGAGAAACATGAGGACCTTATTTATCTTGTTTAACATATAGTTACTGATTTAATAACGATGTTTCTTCTCTTATTTGGGTTTATTCAAGTTAAGCCCATTCATGACTTTTCTATTGCTCTTTTTCTTGCCAACATTTGGAGGTTAATGTTCATTCCCTTTCAAATCATGTTGATATTTTACTGGCAGCCGTTATTTTGGTAGTTAATTATCTTAAAAACGATTGTGGTTGCTATTGTTAATGTCAAAAGATTTCGATATAACAACAAGATTTTGTTAGAATTTTAAATGTGCGGACTGTCCATAATTATGATTCACTTACATGACTTATTTGTACAAATAATTAGACTAGTTTTGGTTACTAACACTTCACCATAATACTTCAGCTGACCCATTAAGCTAAATGATACAAATTTCAAAGAAACCTAGTGAGCCCATTCCTAGTTTTTATTTATTTATTTATTTATAATTATTATTAATATTATTATTTTATGTATGGGCAA
>QANX01005019.1:0-25844 GCA_003254975.1 Ochetophila trinervis
GGAGATGCATGCTTTTGGTGAAAAAAGAAAAAGAAGAAAAGAAAATAAATTTTCACAGAGTTTTTGTATACAATGATTCATCTTTGATGTTTGACTAAGAAATAATTGAGCAACCTTTGAGCTTATAATTGAAAAGCAAGATGTCATAAAATTTCAATTAATTTGTACAAATCAAAATAATGGAATTCAGAAAATACAGTAACAGAAAGCAAATCTAGGCTGGCTAAATAATATTAGGCTTTCAAGCTTGTCGTTGTTAATTTTAAGGAACAAAAAAAAAAAAAAAACACATAAACTCATATGTAAAATGAGGTCAAATTTGAAATTTAGAAGGGTGTAATCAATTTAGAATTGTTTGGATTTTAAAAAAGTTTAAAAGTTAAAATGTATCAATTCAGAGTTAAGAGAAATTTATACAAATCAATAAATATATTCAATTCAGATTTTAATAAATTTTACAAAAGCCTATCCAAATCTACGTGTATTAAATTAAGAATTCGTAGAAGTCTTTCAAAATTTAAAAATATCAAAAAAGTCATTGATTTTAAAAATATTAAAAACTGATAGATTTTATTGGATTTTTAAAAGCAATTTTGTAAATAAAAATGTCTAAGTGAAATTTTACTTTTTTTCCATAGATTTTATTGAATTCTTATGAATTACATATAGAATCCATAGAATTCTATAACAATTTATGAATTACTTTTTTAAAATTTATAACTTCATTTGAATTCATTAAACTCTAAATTGAATACACCCTTAATTTGAATTTAGTTCAAGGTCTTATACACTTTAATATCCTCTAAAATTGAATTTGTCACATAAAGATTTCTACAATTAATTTGTGCAATTGATACTATGTTATTTGAAAAATATTGCACATTTATCCAACTTAGTTAAAATTGATAGATTCCATCAACTTAGAAGTTACGTGTAGCATGTGATCCTTAAAATTGTTTTTTTTTATTCTACCAAAAATTAAAAAAAANATCGTAAAATTTTTTATGTGAACAAATTTAATTTTAGAAATTATTAAAATGCATTTAGACCTTAGTTCCACTAGTAGACTTCAAATTGTCTTGTGTACCATGATTTTAAAATATCATATTAGAGCATCTCCAATTGAATGTGGATTGCTAAATAATACATGTCACATAAACAAATATAGACATTGTTTTAAAAAAAATGCACTCCAATGGTAATGTCTAAAATGAATATCAAGCTGACGTGGTATAGACATTGTCAAGAAGAATGTCTACTTCTGGAGGCTCTATCAGACATTGTCAAGTTTTTTAAAATGTAAAATTTACCTTAAAAATATAATTTGTTTAAAAACTAAAAATATTTAATAAAATATATAATTAATTAATAATCAGAAATAGTTTTTGTGCACATTGCCATTAGAGAGCGATTTTTGAATTGAATGTACATTTATGCCATATAAATTTAGATAGTGTTTATTTCAATGCCACATATACAGCAATTCACATTTTCCATCGAAGATGCTATAATAGTTCAATTTAGACAAGATTCTTCATACCGTTTAAAAAATAAAAATAAAAACTAGTAGATTCTTCCAAATCTTACCATTTAAAAAGAAAATAAAATCCTATTAAGTTCAACAGTACCGCTTAATGTGTTAAGTAAAACTCAAGCCAAAAAAATAATGACACTTCACTAATTTTACCCACAACACTTGGTAAATAATTTAGTGCTTATAGTATTATTTCAAATTTATTTTGCACCTTAAAAAAGTTAAATTCAATTTGTTCACAAACCTTATCAATCTTATTCACCATCTTTAAGTGCTAACTTTTACAGCAGTCCTGTGCAAATTACTGATTAAGATTATTACCTTCAAAAGCTTTGCTTGATTCTTAGTTAAAAAAATGACTCACTCTCTGTGTTGCTTTGCAAAAAGCTCCATTAATAGTTTAATTTGTAGGCTATTTGACAATTATAGTGCAGATCTTACTAGAGCAATTCATGATCAGCATGAATAAAGTTGAGCACTCAAAGCCCAATATCTAAATTTAATTATAATGGTCAAATGTGAATGATCTCCTATTAATTACATTATCAAAACTCTAATCTCATTGGACACAAAATTTTATTAATAATGGTTTATGGTTTGGAATATATAAAATTTATCCTACTTCTCGTGCTACATGCCTGAAGTTCTTACAATGGACCACAATGATTCAATTAGGACTTTAACTTATTGTATAATAATGTTAATAAATTTCAAAGAATGAGATAAAAGGGAAGCAAATGTATATAATTGTAGACCAACAGATACATACATGCACTTTTTAACTGATTGATTTTTCTTTTTTTGCTAATAAGTATTGAAAGAAACTAGATTTATTTGTTTGATGTAAATTGAAAATTAACTTTAAATTAGAAATGAAAAATTAGACTAATAAACGACTTTTACAATCAAAAAATACAAACAATTATTATTGAAAAAAACAGAAGTTTTTCCATTCGACTGTTTTAAAACATAAATATGAGAAATGGTGGAAGAAGAATGAAAAATTTGTTTTTCATTTGTTTGGTAATCAAGTAGATTAATTTGTTTGATATAAATTGTAGATTAAATTTTAAAAAATGAAAAATTAAACTATAAACTATAAACGACTTTTACAATCAAAAAATGCAAACAATTATTATTGAAAAAACAGAAGTTTTGCCATTCAACTGTTCCAAAACATAATATATGAGAAATTAGTGGAAGAAGAATTGGACATTGTCATTTTATTCTTTTTCAACATTCACACAGATGGAGCTTTAGCTAAATTCACATTTTTTTATTTGCTTTGAACTAAAATCACAGTTACCCATGTATTTGCATCCCTCACATTTAATTTCTATTCAAATAATTTTTCTTTTTTAAAATTATGTTTTGATAATATTTTCTCTTTTAAATTAATCCAGTTAATTTATCATTTATACGGGGAAAGATAATAAATTCAAAATGCTTAAAATTTGAAACTTTCTTATATTTCTTTCACCTTAATATTAATAAAATTATGTATATTCTCTGTCTATTTTTCTTTTTTTTTTTATTCATTTTTTATAAATTTTTTCTGACATTTAAAATTTTTCTGTGCCAAAATCCAAAGCTACAACTGGTTCATGCTTATCATAGAACCCTAGGCTATGAGAGATGTTATAGTTACCAACCATGGTACATTCCAACACCCCCCACAAACATTGGCAGGTGAAAATACATAAATAAATAAAATTATAAGAAGATTTGAATTTCAAAGTTTTGCTAAAAAAGATAGTGGTTTTACTACAAGCTTAAATCTATTAAAACAATAATTAAAATTGGAGTTCTAATATTAGAAGAACATCAACTATAATTTACAATATTAGTAAAACATCAATTATTAATTCTAAATAAATTTGGCATGATAGTCTAATATGTTGAAGTACTTATCTGTTGTGAGATTTAACTCGTCTATATCATAAAATTGTTATATACTAAAGTCCATGTCCATACTTGAACCATCTTATTGGTAGCTCAATTATTTAGTATGATGCTTAAATTGGTTAAAAAAAATTAATTAAAATATCATGAATTGCAGGTTTCCTATCTACCATATCGGTAATTGATTTAATGCATTTAATTGTGGCATTTTACTAATTGTCATTACTTATGTATGAGTTTTTTTTTGTGTTCAAAGAGTCCTAGCGATTTATTTTATTTTATTAAAAATTATTGAAGCTGTGAAATGAGCTAACGCATTATCATGTTAAAATGTGCATGTTATTGATATTTGTCATTTCTACAGCTATGAACATTCCATAAATATTTTGCTTATAGTTGCCATGATAGTATAAATGAGACTCATGTTAATTTTGACCTCAGTACAACTAGATTTAGTTTTGATTATAATCCCATTGAAAAGCCTACTTATATGACCATTGCAATGCTAGAAAGTTGTATTACATGATCATATTGGAGTATTCTATTAATGACTCCATTTTAGAGCATCTTTGAAGTTGGCAGTGCCTATACGCTCTTTGCAGAAATTGGTAGGTTTAGCCAAAATGAGGATATTGATCATATAAAGAACTTTTCTCATTTTTGTAAAGGATTGTTTTAGCATTATAATGATAATTTTGGTTGATTTTGAATTGGAGTTGCATTAGATGGATGTAAGAACTAGTTTTTTGAATTGACATTTGTAAGCACATTTATATCATCCAACTAGTTGGTTTCTAAAAGGTAAGCCTCGAACCAATGGTATATCTCATGTTTGATGATGTTACGTTAATTATTTTTGGAGAAAGTTGTAGATTAATGCATATATTTAAGGGTCAGTGGAAACACTTTGATATTTATTGTTTTGTATGTGATGACATATTATTTGCGTTCAATACTTCTGATAGAGATCAATATGAGGAATTTTATATTTTGCTAAACTGGTAATTATGATCTATTGATAAAAAAAAATATTGAATGTTCTTTAGCCATTTTCTTGTGAAGGAACATTGGAAAGACCTCATGTTGAAATAAAAGTTTTTAAGACTAATGGTGTATCAAATTACATATATTGATAGAATATTGAAAAAGGTTCAATATGCACAACTATTTTCTTGGTAAAGTTTCGATGATGAAGAGTGCCAAACCTTTTAGGGTTTAGTTTTCTAAAAAATAAAAAAGAAAAGATGTCAAACGAAAAATGTGTATCATATTATTTAATTGTTATTGAGAGTCTCATGTATACTCAAGTTTACATACAATTTGATATTTTTTATGTTTGAGAAATCGCAGGTATAGATGTATTGGCAAGAACTTTTAAAGTACTTTCAAAGTACAAATGACTATACGTTGAGATATCAACAACCATACTCGCATGGTGTAATTGGATATTGTGTATTATATTGGCTGTGTGGATGGCTTGACATCACTACCGAATGTTTTTGTCATGGCATGAGGAGTTGTATATTGGAAAGTTTCCATGTAGATAGTTGCAACTTCCTTAATTATAGATGCATAATATATGTTGTGTGTTTTAAAGCAGCCGTTGAGATAGTTTGATTGCAAAATTTCATGCATGCTATAGGAGTTGTTAATTGTGAAGCCAATAAAGATGTACTTTGATAATTATGCAAAAGTGACTTTCTCCAAAAAATATTAATAGTGCATATGCATTGCTGTGAAATTATATACAGTAATGAAAAAGTGGTAGAGACATTTATTTTGTATATGACTATTTATAACATGTTGTCAGGGTCATTAATGAGAGCTTGCTTGCAGCCTGCAGACATCTTTCAAGAGAATGTATCCCATATGAGAGTGTTGAGTGCATTAGATTGGTATGAGTATTGTAATTTACATTGTTGAACGTGTTGTTGATTATATAATATTGTCTTGTTGAATAATGCATGCATGAATGTAGATCATTATTATATATGGATGTGTGCACTCATATTGTTTGTTGGCTCCTTTATATATGAATGTTTGAGATATTTGATCTATGTATATGTGTTTGTTTAATCCACTAATGCTGTTGTAAATCATTAACACATAGATTGTGTATAATGTTGTATCATGTTGATATACTATATGCATGGTTAAAATAGTGATAGTTATTGTGAAGTTCATAAAGGCATACGATGTAAATCTGCCAAGTATAAAAAAGTAGCAAGCATAACAAAGCTCCAAGGCGCATAGAGTGAACAGACGTAAAGCTACCAGACCACATAACCATAGAGTCTTACAAGTCCATACGAATCAATAGGTCTAATCATAAATAAAATGCCTATAAAAGTAACAGAGATGCAAATCCAGCCTAAGGAAGAGCCCACAAAGAAGTAAGCCAGCCTAGGTTCTGCCCAGATGCCAAAGGCCCAGGAAAGGACAGTCGTAAGACGAGATGGGCCATCATGAAGGAAAGCCTGCAGACATCTGTAGTGAGCTGCAGACACGTGTAAAGAAGAAATCCTAGCCGCCATGAATGTGGTATAAAAGCAAAAGAGTGACGACAAAAAAGGGATCCATAGAGAGAGAAAGAGAGATAGAGAGAGAGAGAGAGAGAGAGAGAGTTGATATTGAATATGACTATAAATATAAGCAATATGGACTCTTCTCTTTTTTAATATAGTGATTCATTCATAATTTTAAAGTGAGATTTTAGTTACGAAAGTTATAGTTGATTTGTACGCAAATTTATCATGACAGTTATTATTTGAAATTTATTAATATTAAATTTTTAGAATCTAGATTGTGTATTGTTGTATCTTGTGATAATACTATCTATATGCTTAAATATAATGGTCATATTAGACGTAACAGATTATGTGGTAAATGAGTATTAGTTTATGTAGATGATTATATCATCCAAATTAAATTATGTTAGAATAATTATATGAATTAGGCATTTTCAGATTGACTCACTTACTAGGCTTTAATGACCCAATAATGGGATTCAACACTTTATTTATTTAATTCTAATATAGCCCATTTAAATCACTCTCTCTTTTTCTATTTGGTAGACTCATTAGAGCAAATAAATTTGGTGTCTCTTTCTTAGTGAAACACTAATGGGTTTATCGACTCATCTCTATTTTTTAAATAAATTATTATAATTATAATTTTTGTATAAGTTATAAATATGATATAGGGCCATTGTTTTACAGACAACCATATTATTTTTTAACCCAATGAGAAAGAGTAAAGTTGAAGAGTTGATTTCATAGTAATTTCTGTAGTTCTATTTTCTTTTTTGCAGGTTTTGTAACAATAAGATTTTTATGACAGTAATTTTCAATTAGACTACTGTGAACGTACGATTTGTTTCTTATATATAAATACATGCTAATGAATGGTATGAAATCTATAGAGATAATTCTTTTATTTGCTGTATTTATGTGTGTATTATCCAATAACATGTTTATTGAATTTCAATACTCAATACTTAAAGAACTTGATGTAATCCAGTGTCCGCATTTTAATTAAAATGCAGATATAGTATGTGCACAATTTTTTATTTTATTATTATTATTATTATTATTTTCAAACTATTGCTTTGTAAAAGATTGTAACTTGTAAAAAGCTATGGAGACCTTTTAACATTTTTTTTCAGATTAAAAGGTTTTTGGCACAATGTCTTCTATAATTTCAGCATTTTTGCACTTTCCTTTATTTTTGCACTTTCCTTTATAGAATCGAATCAGTTGCAAAGCCCTTGAAGTATGTGAATACTGCAACATCAATCCCAAATCTTGACACCGTAAGTATTGAGATGCTAAGATGCACGTGAGAATCTCCTTTAACCCCCTGATTATGAGTATAACTGGATCAAATTTCTTTAATGGTTAACACCATTTAGGAAAAATCTATATGATTCAAGCCCCTCTAGCCCGGTTGAATAGAAAACCCATTGTATTATCATACCTTGTATGGTTGATTCCATTTATACCATGTGGCAGTGCTATGGACATAAATATATATTAAGATTCAAAAACTCACGGTATGCACTGTTTATAATTTTAAGGGGATATTGCTGCTAATCAGTGTAGTTCTAAAAATATTTCCAAAGCACTTTCTAAAAATTTTAATTTCTCTATTTTGAAGAGTAATCAAGCTTTTTGGTATTCAAATATGCTCTCTAAAATGAAAAGTTATAATAGAAAATGAAACTTTACTCTTTATATTAGGAAAGCCAAACCCACTCTTTATATACAATTTTTAATTCATGTTATTGATTATTGTGCAATTTTCAATGCATAATTACAGTTATATTTAATTTATATTTTTTTATACATATAAAATTACTTTGATGGTTGAATGTTTTATATATTCATGATATGCATTGATTATTTATTAGAAAATAAAAAATAAAGAGTGTGATAAATAGTATCATTAGAGTTGAATAAAAAATTACACTTTTTATTTTATAAAATTATTAAAGATATTTTTTATTTTAAAAATTATGTTTTTTAAAATAAAAAATACCATTAAATATGATCTAAAAGAGCTTTGGTGCAAAAAAAATCCAAAAGTAAAACTTTATATGGGAATAACAACTTTTAACACATAGGACACTATATAATTTTGTTATTTTTTACAAATTTAAAAATTGATAAATGATATTATGACTAATTTTGAAAATGCTCTTAGAGGGCTTTTGAAATTTTTGTAACACATTTGATATTGTTGGCCATTAAATCAGAAATTAATGATCAAATTGCTCGTAATATGGTCTTCAAAAATTTTGGTCAGTGGGTCAATGGCACCCACCCTCCATAAATAAAATGATAACACAAGTAGAGTTCTTTTTTTTTTTTTTTTTCTTTTTTTATTAATTTATTTATAATATCCATTGGACTTGCATATGATATATCCATAATAATCTCAACTTGCAATCCCAATTCACATTTTGAGATTCTCAAGGGAAAAAAACAGTCGACCCTAAAAAGAGAATTGAATTTATGCCTTTTTCTTGACTTAATGGGTGCATTAATTAGAATTTTTTAGGGGTAGCTGATCGTATATAGAATATGATCCTCATATTTATTTAATGTATATATCTTGCATGTGAACCTTGAACACTTTTTAATTACTTTCTTACCAAATCCATTGATTAAAACGTTTCGTTAGAGAATCAGATTACCAGATCACTTTTTTTTTCCTCTCTTATATTTAAAACCTTTTTGTTCATCGATCACGGAATTCATATCAATTATTAATGGATCTTTACCTTCTCCCTCTTATTGAAGAATATAGCTTTTATATATTAAAAAAAAAAAACAAATTAGAAGAAAAAGCTTCTAGGATTTTTTATTTTTTTTAAGTTGTAATGATCTGAAAAAAAAAATGTAATGATCTATTTCTAATTATTATGGGAAAAAAACTTAGATCTATTTTTTTTACCGTCATTTCAATTGGATAGCTACTTCTTTTTTTTTTTTACTCTCTCTAATATCTATAATATGCACCAAAAAATTTAAAAAATAAATATTTGGTGAGACCCAAATTGATATCAAATTACTTCGAACTTTTCTTAGTTAATAATAGTAACACAAACAATATCAATAATATAAACATTAATACAGTTTTTTTTTTTTTTGCTAAGAACGTGTACAAACTTAAAATTTTATTTTTAGCATCGATCTAGAACTTTTTACTGTAACTTTTATTTATTTATATTTTATTGCTGAAGTCTAAAATGTAACACTAAAGGTGCTTAAATTGACCTGCTAAACTATTTAAGAATGATTCTGAGGCCATCTATTTACCAAAAAACAGACACATGAGGGTGTAGCCCATGTGGTAGGAACCAGCTCACCCATCAGACCTGTTTGCAGGAGTTGCGGGTTCGAGTCTTGGTAGCCCCACATGTCTCATGTGTTCCTCTCCTCTGCTACCGCACGAGGAGGTGAGAGGTTCTAGCGATACGGGCCGCCAGTAGCGGACTCCCATGAGGTTGCAAAGACGACTGGTTTGACCCTTCGCTAGATCCCTCTTGGGCCCATGACCCCGCTATGGGTAGGTCCTTTTTTTTCAGCAAAAAAAAAAAAAAAAAAAAAAAAAACAGATTCTGAGGCCATCTATATATGCTTGATTGCTTTCAACAATTCTTTCAAAGTGTCTGCATTATTGCTGTTTCATCTTGGTGACGTCTTCAAATACAATTTTACACACACACACACACGCACACTCTGATTACTAACATTTTGATCTATCTGATCAAATAATGTTCCTCACTTTTTTCATGTTATCCAATATTGCAGAATTATAAGTAAACAAAAACATTTATAGTTAGGGACATAAAATTAATTTCATTTTTTTTAATTTAGCAATTAAATTGAAAATTTTAATTAATTTAGAATCTTTATTTATTAATTAATATATTTTAACCCAGGACCATAATGTTATTTACCGTGTAGCTATTTTTATTTTTATTTTGGGTGAAAATGTAACTAAATTTCTCATCCAAGCAAGGTTTAAATAATGATATAAGATACACGGGTGTGCAAAAAATTTGATCAATCGATGAAACGATAAATCCAATCCAATCAAACTTATTTGGAACGGTTTATTTTAGTGTAATTGGATTAGATCGGTTTTAAAAATTCAAAATCGATAGTCGATTCGGTTTGATTTTTGACATTAAAAACTGATAAAACTAATCCAAACTTAATCGATTACTTTATAATTTTTTTTTCATGAAGCCCAGCAGTTAGACCCTACCAGGCGCTACCCCAGGCGCCTAGTCTTGCGATTATTTTACAAAAAATATGACAATTAGTTTAATATTACTGGTATGTAGACTTTGTTGTATTAGCTTAAATTTGGAGTTGAATTACTGAATTATTGTATTATTGTAGTAATTTTGTTTTAGTTTAATATGTTTATTTGTCATGTTATTTTTTTAATCATTTATGTGTTAGGTTTTGAAAAAAAAATAATAATTTTTTAAACAAAGTTTAAGCCTAACAAATTTTTGACACAAAAAATTTAATTAGATTTTAAATTTGATATATAAATCAAATCGAATTGAAAAAAATAAAACTGATTATTAATTTGATCGAATTAATTATTTTCAAAATTAATCGATTTCGAACAGTAAAACATCCTTAGATACGGGTGACCAATGATTTTGATTTTTTTTTTTTTGTGATTATTTTTTATCTTGTCCTTTGTTGGACACGGAGTGAGATATAAAATTATATTTTAATATTCTCTTTGGTGGATGCTGACATTTTTTTTTTTTNAACCGATTTTATCATTTCATTTTCCAAAATAATTATTTTTCTATTTTATTTCTTAATTAATATTTTTAAATGAGATAATTTCATGGACAAAAATAGAAAAGGAAAAAAAAATTGATGATTCGGACTCTTGCTTGGTATGTTTGAGTATTTTTGTTTTTGTTTTGAAATAAATATATAATTTTTGTTTTTGTTTTTGTTTTGAAATAAATATATTTAGTTCTAAAAATAAATATGAAACTAATTTTAACTGCAGCTTTTAAAATTTTGTTTAAATTAAATTTAGCTTTTTAAATTTTTGATAATACATTTGTAATAATTACTGCCATATACAATTACTATTATACTTTTGATTTAAAAAATATATATATTTTTTCAATAACAATTGTATATGTCAGTAGAGACTACAAATATATTGTCAAAAATTTTAAAAATTTAATTTAATTTAAGCGAAATAAATTTCAACGATTACAGCTGAAATTAAGCTATAAATATAAATTGCCTTTCACAATGCACTCTAATCCCTATTGTCTTAGATTTTTTCTTTTCTTTTCTTTTGTTACAAGTACAACGCTAGTCTTAGATTCACTGCCTCAGAAATATAGATCTTGTATACAAATGTTCTTATATTAATAACAATAATTTTTATTAATTTTGATCATAAAGAAATATTCTAATTTAAAAGAAAGAGGGCATATTTTGAATAATTTTATTAATTTTAAAAAAATATAATTGTTTTTTAATTTACTATATTGGTGTTTCAAATCCACGACGTTTTTAATTTTAACGTGAGTGGTAAACCAATTCAGCCAACTTTATTTGATAATAATAATAATAATAATAATAATATATTACTTACAAGAATCTTAGCCAGGATATCCCAACTATGTAAGCAATTCCCAAACCAAGAAATCAAGCAAGCAAAATTTTATTAAGAATATGAAAAAGCACAAAAGAACAACCAAATTACTTACTCATTGGCCTCATTAAAACCTATTTAAAAAAATCCTTCTGGAAAAACGACAAACAGGAAAAATAATACTAAGAAAACAAAAAGAAAGAGTAAAAAAACGAAAGAAATCTAAAAGCATCGAGCCCAATTAAATCATCATGATAAGCTGTCGCACCAAACTACAGCACTGAATGCCACCATTGCATCGAAGAAATTCCAAGAGCATATTTAGATAATAAGTTAGCAACTCGATTCGCTTATATGAAAATATGAGAAACCCAAAAATAAATTTGTGTTATAAATCTAAACATCTAGACCAAGGAGACCTCAAATGACATCCAACCTCATAAAACTTAGACTGCAAAAGCTTCACCACCAATAAAGAATCATTCTCCAACCAAATTTTATCTCTAGAATTCTTCTATGCCACCTTAAGAGCATGAATGGCCAATTCATGCACCAACGAATTCAATGGCAACTGTAGTAGGTGAAAGAGTTGATGTAGTAACCTGCGAGCTACAAAAGTGCGAGCAACTCTGTCTCATAAGCAAAAAACTCACCAAAAAACCATTGCAAAACAACCTTTTACTAACCTTCTACAATTCTGTAAAATGCCTTATCCCCCTGCCAAATTTAGACAACCCAAAGCAACTTCGTCAATATTAATTTTTATCTAGTGGGATTAGGGAATTGCCACCTCACAATAATAATTTTCAGAGCTGGAGGATGTTTTTTAGTAACTCCAAACCGGAATAATCTCAATAAATCCTCCTGCACATTCTCCATAAAATCGATTTGCAAATCATTGGCACCTTTGATAACCCTAGATATAAACAAACAAGTCTTATTAAAGGGCACAAAAACATCATTATATAACATCTTATTCCTTGCAAACCACACCGCATTAAACACAACAATAATCGCCACAATAATAATAATAATAATCAGAATGATTTACTTGAAGAGCTTAAAGAGTAGGCATCCCAACTAGGTTGACCCCCCCCCCCCCCCCAATTCTCAACTCGAAGCTGAACAAGCAAGCTTTCTTAAAAATAAGAAAAAGTAATAACCAAATCTGAAAAATCACAATACAATAAATAAAGCGAAAATAACCACTAACAAGTAACCTAAAACAAACATACAAAACCAGTCTAAGCAAATCTATAACCTTTTTGACCAGACAAATCTTCATGATAAGCTCAAGCATAAAAAGACGGAATAGATGACCACTAAGTTGCCTGAGAAATTCTCAGTGCATGCTTTGAAATAATATATGCCACTTTATTACCCTCTCTGTAAATATGTGACACATGAAACTGAATACCATTAATAAAATTCAAGCATAAAGACCAGTGCTATTGAAAACTTCAAAGAACTTTGTTAGAACGAGTTGTTAAAAGAAGCTTATAATAATAATAATAATAATAATAATAATAATAATAATAATAATAATAATAATAATAATCAGAAATGATGCCTACCAGAACTGCTCAAGCAAGGAGATTTATTAAAAAAATTATAAAAAATAAAATCCTTAAGTTAAAACAAACATTCTACAATTGCCTGGCCTCATTAAAATCTGACAGAAAAAAAAAAAAAAAAACCCTGAAGGAAGAACAACTGTAAGGAAAAAGAGTGTCAGGGTGTTTAAACAAATAAAACTCATAACCCACATAAATAAACATTAACAAAACCTAAAAGCTCGACCACCCATAATATCATCCTTATGAGCAGAAACAAAAAAGTCCGGAAGAAAAGACCACCAAAGATTATCCTGAGCTTAAATAGCATACTTAGAAAAAATATTTGCTACATGATTCCCCTCAGGAAAAATATGAGAAATCCTAAAATGAATTGTACGCACAAACCTCAAACATTTTGACCAACGGGCCGGATACTTCCAAAGAACCTGAAGCAGCTCTGACTCAAAAAGGTTGACCACATAAGTGAAGTCACACTCAATACAAAGATGATCACACTTATAACGCTCTGCTAACTCCATAGTATGCAAAACTGCCAAAATCTCAGCTTCAAAAGCATAAACCAACCCTAACAGAATTGCAATGCACACTTTGACAAAACCTCGGAAAGTTCGAAAAAATATCACCCCCACCACTAGGACCTGGACACCTATTAGCTGCACCATCAGTATTAATCTTGATCCAAGCAAGCATCAGAAGGTTCCACACTACAGGAATAATCTTAGGAGCTTTAGAAAGAATTTTCTTAACCCTTAAAGTCCTACATACCAATAAATTGTCTACCAAATTAACCATATGACCCGAGTGCAAAGGATTTGTCTTACGATCAACTCTAACAATAAAAATAAAAGAATGGAGACAGGGGCAAAAAACTTTCATGCAAAAACTTGAACCTGGCAAACCAAATAGCAGTTGCGCAGATTATGGTGTATTATGGTGTAAAATGTATCATTGAGTAGTGGTTGGGCAGTTGCATTAACTAGCACTTTAACATGATTGCTATCATATTCATCTAGACTTCTGTTAGTTTGATCAAGTTATGTAAAATGTGTGTAGTTTTTATCTTGAAGACTATAAGAAATTTTTTTGAAATTTTTAAAAAATTGTATACAGTGAAACACTGGTGACCTTGCATTTATATTGTATTTTCTAATCCTTGGCCACCGACTTTCATTTGATTTATTTTATATTTTATTCAAATAGTAATTAAAAGTATTTAAAATTTTAAGTGAATCGTTAAAATATTTTAGATATTATTCAAATTTAGGGTGATTTTATGAAATATTCAATGAAAAAGAAGAATGGTTTATGAAATTTTAAATATATGGAAGGTGTACTTGAAATAAGAGTATATTTTAAGGGGTCTTAGTGAAATTTATCCTTATAATAACATATTAACACTGCAAAAGTTACAAATTGCACTTTTTTTTTCTAAATTGTTATATTGTTTGCGTTTATATCTAAAAATGTAAAAAAATCATTTTATTTAAAAATTGTTATATTTGAACAATTATGCAATACTGTAAAACATAAATAGATAAAATGTTACTGTATTCTTCCCCTAGATTTAAGAGTAAGATAATCAAAAAAAGAGTCAGATAAATACAGTCTCGGTTTTTTTTTTTGGTAAATATATACAGTCTCGGTTGATTCGCTTGCAATTATATAAAATAGACAAACTATATGCATATGATACATAGACATGTCAATTTTGTGTGGTTCGCAATAAATAAATTATTAAAATGGACAACATTTAAGACAGTGATGAATACAATTACACATTTACCAAAAAAAAAAAGATTAGAACACAATGCACGACCAAATCTGAAAAGTTGATGCACAGTGGGATTGTACGAAAGCAAAGAAAAGAAAGAGAATGGCACGTTTTTTTTTTTACAACCTCAGAATAAATGTGACAATTACATTATTAGAGATGGTCTCTTATTAGAGCTCCCATTTTTGTAGAGATTAGATTTTTGGAGATGAAATTTGTTTTTTGTTTTTGGTCATTATATTATATATAATATGTGGGTTTTTTTTTTATAAATAAAAAAGGATATAATAGAATTATAGATTCATAAGCTATTTAATGAGCAGATCAATTCAGATGTCTTTTTAATTCGATAGGACTATGTAATAGAAGCTTGTGTCGCTGAAACTTTTTTTTTTCTTGTGCAATAACAGTAAAAAAAATATTAAAATTCAAATAAAACTATTAAAATTTAAACTACAATTTTCAAATTTATAAATGTTTAAAATTTAATTTACTTTTATTACTGAACTACATATTATATACTTAGATATTTAATATGTAGGTCATATCTGTCAGTAACCTCCAAACATAAAAAGTCATATCTGTCAATCTTTTTGGATATATAGTATTAGTAACAAAACCATTCAATTCTCCACCAACACGTCCCTAATTTAGTATTCCACACTTCCTACTCACTACTCTTAAGGTTGCTTTCTTGAAAACATGTACCTCTTTTTGCCCATGAAAATTATCGGATTTTTTTGAAAAAAATAAATAAATAATTTTGAGATAGGATTCTGTTTTTTTTTTTTTTTTTTTTTTTTTTTTTTTTTTTTTTTTTTTTTTGTTGGGTTTTACCTTTTTGGCGTAATATGGCCTTGAAGATTGTGTCCATCCAAGTGCACGATGAGAGATTGAGTATTTGTTTTTGGTTATATAATGAAAGATGATTAAAGAGAAAAAGACAGGGTTGTAGAATATTATATAAAGTGTGAACTTTCATATGGTTAATTAATTTGGCCCCTATAAGTTCATTTATTTATTTTTAAAAGTTGGCCCCTATAAGTTAGTATGTCATTACCTGAAAAGTGTTTTCCAGGTGAATTTATAATAATGAGGCTAATAATAATAATAATTATTATTATTCTTATTATTACTGAAATATTATATATGGTTTTCATAACATAGAAAACAATTATAATTGTATGGCCGTTTTAAGAGCTAATTGATTGGTTTTAATTTAAATTGTTTGACTATTGATGATTGTGATACAATGTGATAAAGAATATTTTACTCCTTTTTCTAAAAAGAAAAAATTGCTGCGAAGAGGATTTTCTGTTAGGGTAAAGGGAGTTCATGAATTCCACTAATTCTTATACACATTAAACTCACAAGTCACACCCATTTATTTATAAAACATTTTAAGCAAACAAACTATCACTTGACCCAAAATATATATATATATATATATATATCACTTGAAAGATTTCTAATTATACATAGGTGGTAATTTGCTCTTATTTATATAATTATTCTTTTACAAATCTCTCTTCTAGCTAACTTCATTATCCTTTCTTACAACTTCGACTTGAATGATATTTCAAAAGTGATATTTAATAAACTAACCAATTATCTCTAACCTCCAATATTTTTAATAAAAATAAAATCTTTTACATCTTGATCTTCTTAAAAAAATATATCTAAAAGAAACTTCTTTTTTCTTTCATGGTCAAAAAGGCATAGTAAAGATTTAATTTTTTTTTATATTTTTTAATTTCCAAAAGAACAATTATTTTTTTAGCGAAATTTCCAAAAGAACATTAGATGAATCTTTGTATTATATGTGTAAATTAAAAGACACAGCAAACCAATTTGGATGGCTTTATGTTTGACCAAATAAATAAAAAGCACAATCATTTATTAAGGTCCTGTTTGGCATAGTTTTTGGGAAGCCAAAAGCCGCTTTTAGAGCTTAAAATCTGCTTTTGAAAGTGTTTGGATAATTTTCTGAAAGTGCTTCTGGCCTCTAAAATTATTTTTTATCGAAGCCAGTGAAGACTACCTTCTCTAGAAAGCACTTTTTAAAAATCAGAAAAGAAACATAATTAAAAGTAAAAATTATGCCAAACAGAGCTTAAATTTTATTCTGCGGCACACAATATTATACAATTTATTTGTAATGTATGTTTCAAATGCAGCTGTATAACAAATATATACACACTGGTTGTGAAAATGTGAAACAGATAAAGTGGTACATAAAGTGGCATATACAGAGGGCCGTATGCGGGGGTTTGAAAATGTACCCTTTAATTTTTAATAATTTTTATAAAAAAAATTGTATTTTGCCTTCTTAAAAAATAATTACAAACTCTTGAATTTAATATTTTTTAAATCATTATTTATCATAAAATAGTATAGAAAATAAAATAGATAAGTTTCATGTTTAGCCTAAGAGTGAAAACAAATTGACCAATTGATAAAAATGACCGATTCAATCAAATCCAACTTGTTTAGATCGGTTATTTTAGTGTTATCGGATTGCATCAGTTTTGAAAATTAAAAATCGACTAGTGGATCGGTTCGGTTCAGTTTCTAAAGTCAAAAACCGATACAACCGATCCAAACCAAACTGATTACTTTTTAATTTTTAAAAAAATATTTTTTATTATATGATTTTTTTTATTGGTAGATTCACTATTTTATCGTGAATCTATATATACTCAATCATTTTTTAGATAAAGTTTAGGGCATTATCTCTATTCTTTAACTCTCTCTCCCCAATTATTTTTTAAATAAGCATACTTTTTTTTATTCATTTATGTGTTAAATTTTGAAAAAAAAAAACATAATTTTTTAAACAAAGTTTAAGACTAATAAGTTTTTGGCACAAAAAATAGCTTAAATGTCAAAGATTCAAAATAAAAAAGCTAAAAAATTAAATTTTAAAAGTTTTAAAAAATTAAATAAAAGACCAAGCCAAACTGATTAACCAAACTGATCAAATCTAATTATTAATTTGATTGAATTGATTATTTCCAAAATAAATCGGTTTCGAACCGATGAACACCGCTTTAGCCTTTTAAACATGAAGATAATATATTTGATATTTTATAACATGATAGATAATAAATGTAGTAATTGCATTGTATATTTAATTTTTATTTTATTAAACTTTTGTATATTAAACTATTGATAATTCACTATATATATACTCATTTGCTTTTTTTTAATTTGCAATAAACGTTATATTTTTGTTTTTTTACAATAGAATTTTTAATTTGGTGTTTTCAGTTTATTTATTTTTGTTCTTAATATTGCAAATAATACATTAAGTTTTTATCTCATTTAATTTTGTACTATGCTATTTGTACTTTTAATTTATTCAAATAAATTATTAGAGTAATATTTTTAACTTATGAATAAGTTTGGAATTTAAAATTTAAATTTGATATGTGGAGACTCATACAAGGCAACTAGTGACAAAACCATTATATTTTAGAACAATAATTTTGAATTCTAATTTCACAACGCTTAACTTAAATAATAATAAAAATTAATATACAGAATATAATTTTTTATTTTCTATTGAAATATTTTTTTTCTATCCAAGTTAATGCATTCGAAATCCATTTTATTAATAATAAAAGTTACTTAAAAAATTATTATTCTAAATCGACATTTCTTGCTAAACATTTTTAGATCCAAAATTGGTTGGACATCACAAACAATAAGATCATAAACCTTCCACAAAAACCCTCTCTCTTACTTCTTGCTAAAAACCCTCTCTCTTATCACAAACAATAAGATCATAAACCTTCCACAGACAATAAAATTGGTTGGGTATCATAAATGCATTTTAGTACTTTTTAAAATTGAATTTGTTCACATATGAGTTTTTATAATTAATTTGAGCAAATTGATACCTTCTAAATTGAAAAAAGTTGTATATTTTTTTTTAAATTTAGTTAAAATCGATAAATTCTGTCAATTTAGAAGTTATGTGCATAACACGTGACTATCAAAATTGATTTATTTATTTTTTATTGTACCAAAATTAAAAAAAAATTAAAAGAAAATTTGAAATTCATTTATGATTTTTCTTTAATTTTTTTAGTTTTTAACACAATTAATAATGAAAAAAAATCAATTTTAAGATAACTTGCTATGTACATGACTTTTAAATTAACGAAATTTATCAATTTTAATTAAATTAGATCTAAATTAGATAAATGAGCAATTTTTCAATTTAAAATGTATTAATTTATACAAATTAATTATAAAAAATTTTATTTGAACAAATTTAATTTTAAAACATACTAAAAGGCATTTAGATATACATATACATATGAATACACATGTACATATAAGAGAACCCTAATTGGCCTTTGGATGTTTGACCTTACTGAGACCCCATTTATTGCCATCCAGTCCATGATCAACAATAACACCCACGCACCATCCTTACATGTGGTTACCACGCAATTAAATCCCCTATTCCCATATTCCGCTTATTATCTTGTTCAAATTTTATTCAATTTTCTCTATTTTAAATGAGAAAGTACGCAATGATTGTTTTGAAAGACTATTGGTAATAATACCATATTTTAAATTCAAGGCTTATGCTAAACTTTCCTCCTTTTGATCTATCAAAAGTAAATAAATTAGACATGCATATATATATATTAATTAAAAAAATATTGAACAATTATATATAATTTTTATTACAATTGAGTAAAATGGAAATATTGAAATCCCCAAAACTTTTCCAATACATAACGTCGTCTATTGTGCCAATGCCAAATGCAATATATAAAACTATTATTGTGAGCGAGTGTTTAAGTATATGATTGAGTTAATAAATATTCATAAAAAAAATGGTTTTTTTTTTTTTCTTGTTTTTTTGTGTGAGCAATCAAAGAGGATTGAGTTAATAAAAATAAAATAAAAAAAGTCACAAGCGCCCCATGGTGCGTGGAAATTGGGAAAAATGAAGGGAATGACGAAGAGTGGAGGGACGCGGGAGTGAATAGTAAACATGTCACGTCCAAAGGGGCCACCATGTGAATCCCCTTCTCTCTCTGCTCTCTACCATTTTTCTCTTCTTCTCTCTTCTATTCTCCTCCTACCTTCACTAGCTACAATTAATAACAATCTCTCTGCTAGTTTTTATTTTATTTTTATCAGTCTTTTTTCTCTTTCAATTTCTCTCTAAATTAACAGTAAGTAACCATTTTCTTTTCTTTTTCTGTCTTGCTTCTTCTCTTAAGAGAAGTCTCATTCATATTCATTCATCCATGCTTTTTACGTCCCATCCACGAGAGAGCTTCAATCCTCTCTCTCTCGCTAGCTTCCTCATGATTTCAACCCCGTAAAACCCTCTCCTCCTCACACCACCCAAAAAAACAAAAAACAAAAAACAAAGAACAAAGAAAGCTTTCCCGTGAAAAAAGATCCACAGTAGCAGTAATAGGATAGCCTCTGATCGATGCTAATACCCAATCAGAAAACACTCGCAAGGCCTGCGGGGTTCGTATAGAAATTTAGCTGATCAACCACCAACAGCGGAAGACACCCCCCTCTCAGACCTTGTGTTTGGGCTATGGATTCAGCTTCAGGCGCCGGTGGGGGTGGGGCTGGACCATCCGACCCGAATAGCGGAGAGGGTCCCTCAGCAACCGGATCAGGAGCCCCCGGCGGTGAAGGTTCATCGCCGGCACCGCCGAGTCGGTACGAGTCGCAGAAACGGCGGGACTGGAACACGTTCTTGCAGTACTTGAAAAACCACAAGCCTCCATTGACGCTGGCTCGGTGCAGCGGCGCTCACGTGATCGAGTTCTTGAAGTACCTGGACCAGTTCGGGAAAACCAAAGTCCACATGTCGGGTTGCCCGTACTTCGGGCACCCGAATCCACCGGCTCCGTGTGCTTGCCCGCTCAAGCAGGCGTGGGGGAGTCTGGACGCGCTCATCGGACGGCTCAGAGCGGCTTACGAGGAAAACGGCGGACGGCCGGAGTCCAATCCGTTCGGAGCGAGAGCGGTTAGGATTTATCTGAGGGAAGTCAGGGAAGGCCAAGCCAAAGCCAGAGGAATTCCTTATGAGAAAAAGAAACGGAAACGTCCCTCCGTTACGGCCACCACCGTGGTTTCGCCGTCGTCTTCGTCGGCGCCGGCGAATGTGCCGGTACCTCCCTCTGAGAGAATTGATGCCGGTGACGGTGCCGTAACCGGAGATGAAAGTGGTGGCGCTGCTGGTGGTGGTGGAGGGCCTCCTCATACTGTTACTTCCACAGCAGCTGCTGCTGCTACTACAGTATAGGTTTTACTAATTTTCTCTCTTTTTTCCTTTTTTTTTTTTTTTTTTTTTTGAATTTTCTATTAATTGGATAAATTTTATGTATATCTGGCGATTCCATTATAATTGGATCAACAAAAAAACAAAAAATTATAACTTAATTTCTTTTTCCTTCTCTTCTCTCTCTTTCACTTTCTTTTTTATCTCATCGCCAACTTTGGAAAATTAGTCTATTTTGCTCCCCATTTTCTTCGCTTCGATGCCAACTCTTTTCGAGGTTTTGTGCTTTATTAAAGCCTTTGTTTTGGTTCAAAATTAAACACCGAGAACATGAATTTCCAAATCCTTCTTTTCTTCTTCTACTACTTCCTATTATTATTCATCACCATCACATTATTGTAACTTAATCAGCTTGCGTTTAACTCTTGCTTTTAGATCAATATGGTGCATAAAGAATTCCAAATGGACAAAAAATATTTGCGTTTTTCAATTTTTTTTTTATTTTTTGGCTAAAGCTTATAGGGTCCCTTGAATAATAAATATATATATATATAGGAAACAGTGCTCATTAGGTTTTGAAACCTTCATTTTTTTTTTCTTTGTTTTTTTGTGAATAACAATTTACTAAAAAAATTCCCTAAAAAAAAAAACTTGGAAGTACTCCGAAGTGAAAGTGTGTGGAGGACAAGGGCAATATGGGGCAATGCAAAACAAAAAAAAAATGTCTACAATAAAACCCCCTTAAAAAGGGCTGTAAGAAGTGGATTGGGCAACATAGACTAATATAATCTATAAAGTGAAATAATATTATTCATAAACCGAATAACATTTTAAAAAGTGATAATAATGTTCGTATAATATGTTTGGTTGAATTCATTTAGTATCTTTTTAAAAAAATTAATAATATTATTTATTGAGTAAAAATAATTTTTTTAAATGATTATACTGTAGCAGCACCCAAACAGGCTACAGTACACTTGGGTGTAAGGGCCAAAATCATTTAGAAGTGACATGGTTAGCTCCCCACTGTATAAACCTATCTGGTCCCCTGGGGGGTATTCTTTGATCGGCTGCTAGGCACAATCTATCAGTTCTGGTGCCCACGTGTGGTTCTGGTTCACATATTTTTTGCACTTTCAGTTTCAGGTGCTATACCCCAACGCTCACACACACCCTTAATGTGTTTGAAATCCTTAGATTTTGTTTTCATATTTTTAAGATTTTGGGGGGTTCTTGGTATTTGGATTGAGCATTTTTACTCGTTTACCTTTTCTCTCTCTCTCTCTCTCTGCCCTTTTATGAAAACAACATTTCTTTCTGTGATAACAACTACAAAAAGATATAGAAACAAGCATAGATGAAAAAGAAAAATAATATACAATCCCTTGTGATTGATGCTTTTAATTTTATTTTATGTTGAGTAACCACCACCTCAGTGTGAAAACGACCAGTAGCCAACCATTTCTTCCATTCTATTGTGTATATATTATTATTATTATTATTATTGAATACCTTACAACTTATATTATTCTATTTGTATTTAATACCATTAGTCCCACCAGTCACTCACGAACAAAACCTATTTCTCAAATTTCAAAATTATACCCATATCCAATAGAAATCATGCTGTATTTATTGTCCTACTCATTTTATGAACTAAAATAACTCCTATGCCATTTCTTTTTGTTTGATTCTGATCCTTTTCCTGACTTTTTTTCTTAAAAAAAATAAAAATTGAAATGGGTATTGATCCATATGCATTTAGCAGCTTCTTTCACTTTCTGGCTTTTTGTAGAATCACAATTTCAATTGGAACACTTTCTTTTTCTTTCCTCTGCATTCATTTTTATCTACCCCATATTAATTTAATACCCGCAAAAGTTGATATGAAAAATGATTAGATCCCCCTATCCCTGTGTGAAAGAGAATATATAAGAGATCCAAAAAGCTTTTCTTTTTCTTATTAGAATGTTAGTGTGTGTGTGTGTATATATATATATAATCCACTTCTATCTAGGTAAACTAGAAATAGAGCCTAGCTATTTTTATGCTATATATATATATATATATCCTTTCTTTTTGTTTCTTCCTATAGTAGGAATTGAAATGTGTATATATACACACACACACCAAATCTTTGAATGGTCGAGACCAAAACTATTACTAAAGCTCAATGGAATAAAAAAGATGTTAATTTCCTTGATCATTTTGATCTATCATGTATATATGCTACAGTACATGGGGGCAGAGAATTCTGAAAAGAATTAAGTGCAAAAAGAGCAATGTCACAAGATTGATTGTAAGAAAGAAAATACAAAGCGATCGATCCTCTTTGCTACTGAAATTTCTTTACTTCTTTTGTCGTTATATTCACAGTCCTTCTCAGTTAGGCCTGTGTGATATACTTCATTTAAGAGAGAGAGAGAGAGAGAGGGGAAAGAGGGAGAGAAAGAAATAAAAAATTCAAATGGGGTTGAACTAAATCTTTGCTTGGTGTGGGGTTTTCTTTATTAACCTCCTGCACCGAATGGTCTTGTCCATCACCATTGGGGCAGTGTTATAATTGACGTATTGTTTTTGCAAGGAATATATACCCTTTAATATTTTTGGAAATTACTCCTTTTCTCTCTCTTTCTCTCCCTTTCTCAATTGCAAAGCACCCACATGCCCTTGCATATACACAAAAATACAAGGACCAATACCTTAACACGTGGGGTTAATGTTCTTGAACTTTAACCAATCACCATTTTGCACCATATATTGGATAAAATAAATAACATATTTTTTTTTCAAACACCTTTCGCTATTATATGGTGCACTCTTTGTTTTTTTGGCGATTAATTATTAATTAGTACAATGTACCTATGATCGATCCTTTGGGGGATAATGGTTTTCTTTTCTTCAGAGACCAAAATCATCCAAAGGGTCCTACTCAGATCCCAATGAAACCACAACAAATGCTTTTGCTCTTAAACTTGCTCATGATGGTCCTAAAAAAAAAAAAAAAGGTCAAAACAAAACAAAACAAACAAAAACAAAAACTTTGAGAGGTGCTTTTAGGTTTTGAAGTATTATTTTGAAGTCAAGGATGAGCCTTCCAGGTTTGCTCCTTTTGGGGCAGAGCATGCAGTCACAGGAGGGGTGTGTTGGAAAAACATTATGTTTGTCTTGCAGTTGAAAGATTGTCTGCTTCCAAAAATGGATGTGTTTTTGGGACACATCCCTTTGCTTTGATGGGGAAGGACCTCCTTAAAAACTTCAGGTGATGCCATGAATTATATGGAGGGAGGTGCCTTGGGATTAATGTTCAAGAACCTTCAAGTTCGGACCAAAATTATTTTGCTTTAGGCTTTTGCATAGTTTTGAAACTTGTATTTTTTATTTTTTTTATTATATTATAGGGTTTTTCTTTTTCTTTTTTTAAATGGATATTAGATTTTGATTCTTTCTTGGTGAAGTTTGGAAGGAAACTTTTTACATAGAAATTAATAATGGATACTCGTTTGTCCGATGGTAACACTATTTAGAATGCACATTCAAATTAGAAGTTCAAATTTCATTGGCTACAAAATTCCATTTTTTTCAATTTGTAATAAATAAAAAATTAATAATAATAAAAATACAGGAGTAAAATGTGAATAAAAATTAATATTTATTGTCAAATAAAATTGACTTAGTCTGTAAGCTCTTACATTTATACCTATAAAATTGTAAGTTGTGATATATGCACTTTCTTTTTTACATTATAATTCGTTGTAATTCTTTATATCTATTAAATGAAAAAAATTATTATTTTTAAAATTTAATGTTTTCTTGGAAATAAAGGTAAAACAATTAATTGTTAAAATAATAACTTAAATTAATTTTTCAAAAGATCTTACAATGACACATATTTGGGAGAATTTCTATAGTGAACTTTTTTGTTTGTGTGGTTTTATTGAAAGTCTTCAAAAATATTATTTATTATGAATCAAATATTGCATATTATGAATTAAATAATATTAATTATAGACAATATTATTTATTATGAAAAAATGATACTCATTATACATAACTATTATTTATTATAAATAAAATATTACACATAATAGACTAATATTACTTATTATAAACAATATTATTTATTATGAAAAAATATTAATGATTATAGACAAACGCTATTTATTATAGATAAAATATTATTTAAAAATAAAAAATTAATGCTATAAAATTTCTGTTTTATTATAGAAATTTCACTGTAGTTTAATTTCATATTCAGAGGAAACCACTCCAGCTCCATGATTGTAACCGGACATGTTTTGATGGAACCACTCCTCTCCATAATTGTAACGGCTCATCGAGCCACACTCTACTATAATTTGTAATGGCTTGTCGAGTATTTCAAGAATATTAACGAAATTATCCATTGTGGTTATAAACCCATTCAGATACCATATTATAATTTATGACCAATATATGTGAATTTTTAAATTTGAATTGCCTTCAAGTCGGGATTCTACAATTATTTTTAAGAATCAAGTTTCCTCATGGACCTATTTTTTGCATCCAGAAAAATTAGTGAAATTAACCATAGAAACTGATTTTGCCCAAGAAATCTAAAATTCATGCCTATCTTGATACCAACCAAAAAAAGCA